>JAHZND010005111.1:0-12328 GCA_027744115.1 Acrocyrtus sp. NNG-2020 | reverse complement strand
TGCAAATACAACTATTTTTCGGCTTCAACATTTCCTGGCTAGACAAGCACTTTATCGATTTTCGGTCATCGAAAGGTACTTCCTTTCAATCCTGTATTCATAAGTGGCTAGTAAGTTTGCATAAGTAAAAGGGGACCGGCCCATTTCTAAATGGAACGGTAAACATTTGTTCGTGGTTTCATAAATAATGAAAGCGTAACTGATCGGAATGAAAAGCTAATTTGTAGATGTGTGCATACCTGCTAGGAATGTGTAGGTAACCACCTCAAATACCTAAATGACTCATGTCATTCTAGCGTTGTTACGCAGGAAAAAGAGAAAAGCAATTTGGAAAGTTGCTCCACTGCCATTGACCCAACATCCTCTTATTTTGTTGGCAGATTACTTGACGTTTTGACTTTTTTCTTCGTTCGCCAATATGCGTTCATCTCCAGAAGATAAAAATGAATGAATGAACCTCTACTCTCCATCCACTCCCTCTCAAATTTTACTGTTAAACGTTAAACTTTATTTATTTTCTGTATAGGTACGTTTCAAATTTTCAATACGAGCTTCGATTTCAGTTTTGAGATGGCGACCACTGGACGTAGGTTTATATGCACTTTATTTAGATACAGATCAGTTTCTCAGGCTAACTTTTCTATTTAGAGCCTTTAGAGGATTCATAAAAACACAAAAAAATTACTTCTAGAAGAGTTTCCATATTACCCCACAATCAAATTCTATTTACAAAATACTGCGTCTACCACTGATTAGGTTATTCGTGGATTATTTTCAATATAATATTTTAATACTTTTATGTCTTTCATTACTGCTATTCAAAACCTACGCAAAATATGAATATAACAAAAAAAGAAATTTTATACCTGTTAGTTTTCACTCTTGCTTTCACCACCGGAAATGATTTACCTGTTGGCGAAGATGACTATAATAGCCACAGCGCAAGTGCAGGCTATTATAAGGTCAGACTTGGAAGTAACGCGATGACAAGCAGTAGTGCAAAACTTGAGGCTCTCCAAAGAAAATTTATCCCTGAGGGCTGTTACGGCCAAAAACAGTTACTCGACATACTGCGGTCTGGCCAGAGTAAAATTTCTTTTATTCCTAAGACCCCTGCTTGGTGCCTAAAGTCTGACATGTACGTTCCTGAAGAGTATTTCAAAATGTCAACGCAGCAACAGACTCCCCCTCCGTACCAAATTGATGTTTATCCATTTCAAAATTCGGATGTCTTTAGGGGTATCAATATCAATAATTACTAATTACGAATATTTTAAACGCGCTTGTACTTTTACCCATTGCATGATTCTATTATTTGATTATCTCCGTTTTCCCAACAGTCGTTGTTAACTCTATGGAAAGTCAACAAACATTCACAGACGCCATTTTGGTTGCTAAAGGCATTGATGAGGATGAACAAATGACAGCGTCAACGACAGGAAGATTTGCACCATCAGAGGGCGTTAGGCTTATATGCTGTTCCAAAGTTGACAAGGTAGAATTCGTTCGACATACTTGATAATTTGACATTCATATTCTAAATAACATTGGAAGAATCTGAATAAAATCGCCTTGATTCTAAATCTATACAAGGATATTGCCTGGTACAAAAGTGCTGAAACAGGAACTACTCAAGCTGTCTTCTATTGGCGTCCAGAAACTAATAAAGCCACTGACATATCGGAGGCCATAATTTTTCAGTAAGAGTTTATTTCAAAATTCCTATTGGTCTATATGATCAGTAAGTGTGATAGCACAGCTTCACTAACTTCAGATCTTACGTTTATATCTTAATTATAATGTTGTACTTGCAGGGCAACCATTGCAAAAAACTCTAAAGTGTATTGGGTTAATGTTACTTCAGATATGTACAATGTCAGAGAAGGTTCTTAAATAATTGAGCAATTAGTATTGAAGGCAAGTTATCACGGTAAGCAAAATGACGTCAGTTGTTCACGCATCGAAAACAAATACGATACGATTATAAGCTGTCGACACGTGACACAAAAAAGAGCTAAACAATAAAACAATACTCAGTACGATGGACGATGATTAGTTTAAAATAATAATAATCTTTATTTTACTTTAATTTCATATCATACCAGACTAGTGTAACAATCGCTCATTACACTGTATTACAGACAAATGTACAAATGTTACAGACTATATGGTATAAATTCAATCAAAGTGTTTTAATCGCGTTTTCCGTAACCTTCTGTAATGATTAATTATGTTTGAAAAATAATAGTTTATTATTAGCGGGCATTTCGACTTTTTTAATCAGGCTAAGATTGTTCTGCTCTGCTAACTTAACTAAATCTGCAATATCTCTAACACCCCATTCTGGATTCTGCATTATCAGTCCTTCATTGAATCTAACATTACTTTCCGGAGTCAGAACTCCGTTTTCTGCGTAAGGTCCGTAGGTAATTAATAGCCCTGTTTCCGGATTTAAAAGTTTACCAGCACTTGCAAACAATCCTATTGTGCAACTGTACGGAGAAATATGAATTAAATTGCAACAGTAGATAACATCATATTTACTTGAAGAAATATTCTCTGGCCAATGTTCCAATGGTGCTGAAACGTCTAGTTGAATAGGATCTAAGACGTTATTGTTCGGAAGAAGAGCCGCATAACTAGAAATGCTTTTAAAGTTTCGTGTGTCGTACTCTGTGGGCTGCCAAATGAAGTTTGGAAAAGACTTGGCAAAATGGGCTGCATGCTGACCTGAAAATAAAGTTACGTAATAATTCAGTATTTTTGAATAGCTTTTACGAATAACATTTAATTGTAAGCTACTCACAGCAAAAAATATATAATTACTAAAACACTCACCAGTACCAGAAGCAACTTCTAGAACATTAAGCCTTTTGGAACTGTCTAGACTCTCCTGTAGAACTGCAAGAATAGGGTCCTTGTTTCTCTCCGCAGCAGGTGCCGATATCATCGTAGTAGCTTCAAAAGCTGACGACTTAG
Source organism: Acrocyrtus sp. NNG-2020 (assembly GCA_027744115.1). Taxonomy (NCBI): domain Eukaryota; kingdom Metazoa; phylum Arthropoda; class Collembola; order Entomobryomorpha; family Entomobryidae; genus Acrocyrtus; species Acrocyrtus sp. NNG-2020. Next base: position 9,349 of record JAHZND010005111.1, on the reverse strand, counting down.
AAAAACAACGAAGGAGCTTTAGAATGTGACGCCCCAGTATGATCAACTGTCAATCTCAAGGACGGAAGGATGGGGTGGATTACCAGTAAAAACTGAATATTGCCGACAGCTGTTGCAATTAGTTAAATCTGCAACTGCAAGACAAAAAAATTACTTTGGGATGTACAAAAACACAACAGGATTTAATATTATTGCAATTAATTGTATCACACACAAAGGAGCCTTATATCCAGAAATACACCTAAAAGCTACCGTTTCTTTGCTTTGCTCTTTGGGCTGTATGTGATTTGTGATTTTGTTTTGTTGAGCTGTAAAAACACGGAAATCTGGAAAATATTGAAACAACTAACTGAACAGGACGAATTTTGGACAACGTATGAGATGTTATTTCACTGACAAATACACACGGAAAAGTTGGTTAGTTATAGCTATCAGTAGCCCAAAATGCAGCAGAGAAGTGCAAGCAAGAATTTCACTTCACTCTTCACACAGCTGGGTTGACCTTGAAAAAATCAGAGCACAGCTTCATTGTTTGTTGTTGCGACTGCGAGTCCCAAAGTACTGCACACATCGTTTTCTACATGTACGTACATAAATGTACTTTCTACTTTTCTCTAGTGCAGCTTTGCACCAGTTCATTCATTACATTGAATCTTACTCCACCGTTCTACTTCACTTGATGAATTACAATTTTGATGCAATTTGCAATGCAAACAAAATGCCACTGTTTTACTCTCCTGAGCTAAAAATCAGTTTCTTCTCAAATTTTGCACAGCTTATGACCGCAGATGTTGTGAGTATGATCGTTTTTTAGTACTTGTGAGAAGAAAATAACGTCGTTTCATTGGCAGAAAGCAGAAATTATTATATTACGCATAAAATCTCAGTAAGATTTAAGACAGATAACAGAGGCATATAAAACATGGAGGGAGACTCTCGACTCTCTTCTATAACTCTATTTATTAATCTGCAAATGACATGACTTCGTTTTCGTTCCTATTATGTATGTATTTTTGTTACATCACATCACCAATTCACCATCACCACCTGAACTCCGATGTCGGAATACATATCATTTCATTTTTTCATTTATCACAATTTTCCCAGTTCTATTCTACATAAAGCAAACCGACCCCACAACCACACAGGTGCTCTTCGCTGAAATTTTCTTTCCGTGTGTAGGCGGCGTACTGCGTAGGTAATACAGCTGCTGAAGAGGAGAAAGATGCGGATAACGTCTACAACAGGTGCACACAGGTAAAAGCGAAGAAGAATAGAATCCTCATCACAGTTGAGTACAGTCACACAAACAGACGAACAGGAGAGGATGATCACTTACTACTAAAATTGCAAATACAGTTTGATAGTGCTTCAGCATCATCGCTCGCTGGCTCAGTCACCGTCATCGCATAATATCAGCCAATTAATGCATTTTTAGATTTTAGGTCTCTACTTTCCAAACAATTCCAACGCGAGAGTGAATTGTTGGGAATATGGGAATCCTGTTTGTGTTGACTGGTGGTGGTAAATGCTGACACTGACACGGTAAAAATTCAATACGTAAAAAGCACGGGCGGGTTTAGGAGTGAATCAAAATCAGGCTGCCACTCACTTCACTGCTCTTTCTTCCACACACAGGGAGATGCAGATGCACCAACACAAGCACTTCAAAAAAGTACATCAGCGATCAGCCTTCAGCCTACTTCGCAATTTTGTTTTTTACAATTGATGGATAGCAGAATGATGTATTGCGGGTATAGTGTTTACATGAATCTCTGTACCTGCATGCATGCTCATTTTCAATGTAGTAAAGTCAGTGGAGTGGGAGGAGTATACATTTAAAAATTGGATTTGAATTATGCTTCGAGCTGAACTTCTGCCTGGCTTTGGCTAGCTGCCTTTGAAAATCCCTTTTCCTGCCTCTTCTTGATCATGGTCTGATGATGCTTTTTTACGCAAAAAAAAAAGATAAAGAGATGTGAACCAGCGAACCCAGTACGTATTTTAGCAGTACTAAAATGAGAAGGTGTTTTTTAATCAGCTAGATAAGTGGTCAATATACATTCGGTTTGTTTTGTGTTTCGATAAAAGAAGGTTTCTTAAACAGCAGAGATATAACGAAACGATATAAGGATTGCAATGTAGTATTAATCATACCGCATTCCTTTGAAATCTTGCATTTTATCAGAAATTGATTTTGCTGGTTTATTGTTTGTGGTGGAAAATTATTGCGAAATCTGGGCGAAAGAAAGAGTTGTTGGAAGTTGGAAACTTACCTACTTTGTTTTGGAGCTGGAGTAGGATTTAGTAGCGCAAGCAAAGCCTTGATACTGTGGTGCTGGTGTGCTAATTGTTTGCGGAAATATTTACCCTCTACTGTTTGACAGAACAAGCGTTTTAAGTTTGAAAGTTGAAACTGAAAGTAAGGCAATTAATTTTAAATCATTTGGAAATTAATAATTGGGAAATAGGACCTTTACCTAACCCCTATTAATTACAAATCTCATCTCTGACTCATGGGAATACATTGTGTATTGAAAAAAACGTTAATGTTTATTTATATTAATTTATTAATTGTTTTGTTTTAGCAGACACAAAAATAAGTGCCACCATTTTCGAAAATACTAGAGGAAACGCTACATCGTTCAGTAAACAGGAGTTGTGATAAGCATATACCTTTTGGAAGAAGAGTGTCTTCGAGTGTATCAAGTGGGATAATCTATCAGGATGACAATGGGCGAGAACACTCCTCTTGTCCCATTGGTTAATCCCTTACTTCTCCGTCCTGTTCTGACTCAGGTAAACTAGAGCATTCTATTTACAATTTATGGAAGAATTAAATTATTGTCAATCTTGGGGGTTGATGTAGCTATCGTCTTTGTAAATAGGCTAAGCTATCATTAGAATCAATAGAATCATTTACAATACACCATAAAGTAAATATTTACGCACAACATTCTGAATCAAACAAATTATTTTCTACTTTGTAGATGACCAAGTCGGACCCCGCCGCTCCTGGTGTTCGAAATGCCTTGGCTGCAGCAGAAGCATCTTGCCCTGGGATTATAGAGTGTGTTCGAGTGTACAAGTGGGATAATCTATCAGGATGACAATGGGCGAGAACACTCCTCTTGTCCCATTGGTTAATCCCTTACTTCTCCGTCCTGTTCTGACTCAGGTAAACTGGAGCATTCTATTTATGGAGGAAATAAATTATTGTCAATCTTGGGGGCTGATGTAGCTAGCTATTGTCTTTTGACTATTGGGCTAAGCTGTCAAGCAAATTATTTTCTATTTTGTAGATGACCAAGTCGGACCCCGCCGCTCCTGGTGTTCGAAATGCCTTGGCTGCAGCAGAAGCATCTTGCCCTGGGATTAGCTTAGAACTTACTCTTGCCATAATTAAAAAGTCAGAGTTGAACGTAGGACTAAACGAAGCTATTCTTCGGCTTCAAGGGACTCCAGACGATAACGAAAGTACAAAAGCACAAGTTTTTAAATTCAAATATAATTTAAAATTTGTAGTGTATATATAGGGCAATATATATTTTCTGTTTGGAATAGCTTCGGAGTATCGCACTTCACGAAGTGAGGAACCATTCCGAGAGTTGAGCAAGAAGTCTGCTCAGCTAAAGCGCATTCTTAGCCGCATTCCCGATGAAATCATCGACAGAAAAACATTCCTCGAGACTATTAAGTTAGTTTCAATTACTCATTACTCCAGCATCTTATTATGTTTTCTTTTTTTCTATTTACACTGTTATTTCATTCTCATTCTCATCCTTATTTTAATTTTGCTATCAACAGAGAAATCGCAAGCACTATCAAAAAGGTTCTTGATGCTGTGGCAGCTGTATCCGTGTTAGTTCCAAATCCCAACGCTCGAGGACTATTGGAACAAAGAAAACGAGAATTCGTGAAGTATTCGAAGCGGTTTTCAACAACATTGAAAGAGTATTTTCGAGACGGATTGTAAGTTACATTAAACCTGTCAATACTAAATACTAGACATATTTATAAAGAGTTCAGAATGAAATCATCACAATACAACTTTCGGGTGACAGATTGTTTAACATGTTTTATTTCGTTTGCTAATTTTAGAGAGAATCCAGTCTACTTGAGTGCCCTGTATTTAATTAATCAAACAAACCTGATTATGATGACGGTAAAGGATAGATGTGAATAGTGGCATACAGTGATCGCAATCAGTCTAACCCAGGATGTCAGTGTCAGTTTAATTAATTGCCTCCATACTGTGAAGTTGTGTGCTGCTAGATATTTAAAACTATCATATAGTATTTGAGATAAAATGTAAGTACTCGGTCACTTTAATTTAATTCTGTTCTGAAAGCTGTACCACCAAACGTCTACTGGTCTACTTGTCCAATTTCCAATATACATATTAATGTTGATTCTATTCTAAAATACCTTCCACGTTTAAAGAAGAGTTGCAACTATTTTAACGGCGCAAGATACAAGTTCAAAGCTATATTTACTTTACTGAGAGTTTTAAATAAATGCCGAATAACGTGATGGATGGACTCGAGCGTGATGTTTCATGACTCTAGGCTAACTAGTTTAAATTCAAAAGAATTTACGGTGTGAGCTATTTATTGTAGCGGAGAAGATTGGAGAAGAGTGATTCAGTGATTGGATAGTGGTTAAAGAAAAATGCAGCAATACAATTACGTGCTGAATTAGGAAAAACATAGTATGCTGCGAATAGCAGTGGCAAAGACTTATTTTTAGGTAGCAGTAGCGTGGGACGTAGAGCCTATATGCTAAAATCAAAATCTTTGTCACTTCTTCTTTCACAACATTGTAATTGTTGAATTAGAATGAGGTATTTAATTTTCTGCGACATAGCTAAATGTATAAAAATATCTAACTACATAGATGGTACTACAATGAGATTTAAAACTATGCTTCTAGAAGAGCTAATAGAACTAAGAATAAAATGTAGCCTGTTCAAGTTGTATTTTTAGGTAAGCATTATTGTTGTATAACTTAAAACGGATTAACTATCAGGTTTCTGGCAGACTTGTAATTGTTCATGTTTCATCGCAGATTGATGTAGTAATTTTTATTCTGTCTGTTATTGTGGGATCACCGGATCACAATTTTGAAAGGCCAAATTATGTAACAGTAATATTTACTTAAACTTGTATTTATCTATTTTCCGGCCTCGTATTGTTTGTTTATTACTAGTCTCTTCTTTTGCACCCGTATTCTCTGAATCCGTCATTGTGATGGAGGATGAATATAACGAGTGTGTAGTTGTGGTTCAGTATTTATTTAACATGCCTGTACCATTTGAAAAGTTTAGTTGAGGGCTATAAGTATAGCAATGGTCTATTTCAATTATAGATTTTCAAGTATCGATATCACTTTATTCAAAAATTCTCCGTTATACGTACTAATGTTCCGAAATATGATTCTTGGACTTTTTCGAATGTGAATTCACAGGACAAGTTTTATTGTAGCGTAGTAGTACGCATGTCTGTTACTTTTAGTAATATTCAAAAACTACGAAATATGTTTATTTAAATATTAAGTTTAACAGTTTTATGTAGACTGTTTTGAGAAGACACATTTCTGTAGGCAAACATCTTCCGTGAAAAATGTGGTGGATTATTATAAAATAATAATGAAGACAAAACCTATTCATAATATCTAAAATTTCGGCGTTTAAAATTTCTTTACTGGACCCTTTAAATGCAGGCACCATAAGTGAACTTTTAGTCATACATGCATGGTTATTGGTTATTACATAGTATTGATGATTGGAATGAATTGGATAAATTTGAGCTCGGCATTGTTGGATTAACATCAGTATTTTTTTATTTTTAAATTTGTATCCATATGCATCTCCGCAAAATTCATCTTGTACCTAATAGGATGATTGAATAGTACAAAAACAAGAACCCGTAATTGTTTCTTGAATCTTGATACAAAGGAAATGGAACAATATAGTATCTAAGCATCTGCTGCTCCTCTTCCAACAATGCGTAAAATCCATCGTTTACAAAATCTTACGTAAAATTATACACCGGCTAAATGTGTGTGTACATTATGCATCTCTATAATAACGTAATCGTATAAGTTGAGCTTATGTAAGAATGTATTTGTTTACACATGTACATGTGTACGTTCACTTAGGTACTACGCAATGTGTTCGTTCATGCGTGAAGTACGCAAAGTACGGAGTGGCTGTCTGCTGTCGGTCTTCTTATACATTTAGTTGCTCTCGGCTGGACATACTTTTTTAGTCACGTTGTTCTTTTCCTTTACATAGTATCAATGTCCTAATATTTCCATCCCAGAACTTTTCCGCAAGTGCAGTGCGTGATCATTGATCATTCACGATCAACATGCTTAGCATTTCCAAGATTGTCTTAATCAGCATAATAAATCCTCCACTCTCATTGCAAGGAAGTTAGAACATGGGAAGTAGAGGCAGGTCTCACAATCGCAACACAAGTTTTTACAGAGTAAAGCGAAAAGCTGTAAAAGTAATAACCATTTTCTCTACATGTCCATTTTAACTTTCCACAATAAGCATTGTTACGAGTGTACATGTAGGTAATCATATAGTTTCCCGAGAATTCTCTGTCGGACTCAGCTTTGTTCGCATTATGCTGACATGATCAGTACTGTCACGGAGAAGGGTGTAAATGGGGGAGCATGTAATTAGGTAAATTTAAATTGATTTGAAAGAACGAAAGAGGCAATAGATCTGGAGAACTTTTATACAAGGAAGCATCACAATCTCGATCTCGATGTTTAGTAAACGCCTTTCTTCCATCTAAAGTGGCTGCCTGCGCCAATGGGTGATCTTCATGTTTGTGGAGAAGGGGAACATTACTAGCAGTAATAGCTATAAATAGTTAAGTGAACGAAAAATGTAGTTTGTACTTGTGAATGAGTAAAGATCATGTCTATGAACTCTGTGCCGTAGCTTACCTAAGAAAGTCACAGTGTGACTAGCACTAAGCAATCACCCAGACCAGAAGTCGAGGCGAGGCAGTCCGATTTTTCATGGCGCTTCTGTTCTATAATTGATTGATATAATTGAAGCGACAAAGATTCGAAAAGCCCAGAAGGAAATACGGAATAAAGTTACCTAGCCAAAGGAGGAAAAAAGTGGGAGTCAGTACCGAAAACATCGCTCAAGATGAACAGGAGATATTATATGGGTAGTCTGATTGGAACTGTCGTGGTGTTACTCATTCTAATTGGGATTCCTCAATTATCCGCATATAGCGACTATGAGAGAGATGAACTTTTGAAAGCAGGCGTAGAGGACATTGTGAGCACCTGCATGGATGGCAAGTATCATAAAACACTTCCGGGGCGAGAAGACAGCTTGCATGCTCAGGTATTTACAATGCAATATGAATTTGGGAATTTTAGTTAGTAGAACTAAAGGGCTTATTATTCCCAAGATTAATAAGGTTCTAATCTGCTAAACTGTTTGCAATGATATAGTGCGCTCCCTGGGCTCAGCGGTCATGTTGCACTGTCGAAACTTCGCTGTCTGTGCACTATTCAAAATTGTACAACTTTGTATTGGAATCATTGCTCACACGTATCAAGCTTATCGGATAGGTGTAAGCATCGTTTCCGGCAAGATCATTGCTTCTATGAGTGTTCCCCTAATGTTGGTCCTTGGTTAGTGAAGGTATGTCAAACTTTTTAAAAACTTAAATAACCTGGAAGTAAAATATCCGGAATACATTTTACATGTTTTTGTAACAGGTAGAACAAAAATTCCGTAACCAGAGATTTGTGGATGTTCCTATTTGTCGCAGTGATTGTGAAGCATGGTACAACGACTGCATTGATGACTTCACATGCACAGACAATTGGGGTTTAAATTTCGATTGGAAGACAGGTAACAACCGTTGTCCAGTCGGCTCCACTTGCAAAACCTTTGGCGCTGTGTATGGGAACGCAACTTACTTTTGCGAAACAGTGTGGGATCACTCATGGAAAGTAGTTGATGACACAGAGCACTGTATGCGACTGTGGTTTGACCCTGAACAAGGAAATCCAAATGATGCAGTTGCAAAATGGAAAGCGACTGAGATTATTACACATCAAATGAACAAACTCAAAGCTGCGGAAGCAAATTCTGCAGACAAAATCTCTCATAGAACTGCAGTACTGATAATGGTGCCATTATTCATTCTTATTAACTAAACTGAAAGAACTATATCATTCAAACCGTTATTGATTATAGATGACTTATAACTTTCTTAATCCACTCAGGCTGACANACTAAACTGAAAGAACTATATCATTCAAACCGTTATTGATTATAGATGACTTATAACTTTCTTAATCCACTCAGGCTGACAAAAACTGTTTTAAACTTTCCATAATCATTGTGCAAATAATAATCAATAGGATAGAACTATATTTTTAATAGAGTATGATATTAGAAAATTATCCAGTTGAAACCTAAATGCTAGAAATAGTTGCAACCCTTATTTTTATAGTAAGTATCAGAGAAAGGCGTACTGCTTTCTTTTGTAAGGCATGCTGGTAGTAATCTAGCATGCAACATCTAGAGCTTATAATGAAATGAACTAGGCAGCTAATAGTAAGGAACAAGAACAACATTTACATAACCACATTAAATGGTATTAAAAGACAATGCAATAAATAAATATTTCTGACATATTACACTATCCGTAACGTACTGGTACTCTATTTGTTTATTTAGTAATCACTTGATGATATTGATGGATATAAAAAGAAGAATATAATGAGCTGAGTTTCAATCATGAGAATAAGTATGGTTTACTGTGTGTATGCATCGCATTGCTGAGGTTCTCTTTATTGTTCTAACTTGTCATATAATAAATATTTTCCATTTAACTATTTGCCAGCATTTTAAAAAATCATAACTCTTTCCTGCTGCAACATATAATACAGAAATACAAATTTACAAAAAACGCATACATATATCGACATACATACAAACAACTTTTGTCGGTTTCATAACATATAGGTTCTCCTTATGTAAAGATGGTTAGTATCATTCAATTTCTTCAACTTTTCTGGTAGTCGTTAAAACACACTTTACGTTTAGCTAACTAGCTTACAATAAAATGACCTAGCATCAAGGAAGCGATGCGATGAGGCTAGTTGTTCACTAGATGACATATTTGACTTCATTGGTAAATGTACATACTTACGCAATCATTCGCGTATACATGATTTGACTTTATTTCTGTATTTTAGCTTACTAGTTAACATTATGCTCACACACAAAAATTTATTTTTGACAAACAAAAAAAATCATTGCATTCTTTAAAAAGTACTTCAACGAAAATTATCTTTA
>JAHZND010005110.1:0-11591 GCA_027744115.1 Acrocyrtus sp. NNG-2020 | reverse complement strand
AAAAAAACTTTTCTGCTTGTAGCTCATCTCATCATCAGCGAGCTATAGTGCGAGCATTGCTCAAAATGTGTGGAATTTTTCGCAACAATTTTTTTTCTTCATCCTCGCTGGAAAAAAGTGAAAAGCAGAACAGCTCAGGACAAAGTCAAAGCCTCTTTCTAAGAGAGTTTTAGTAATGTATATTTGTAAAACTTGTTTCTGTATATGTTTGGCCTAAGTATTTTGGAAATAAACAGAGAAATTTTTTTAGTTGGGCGAAGCATAAGTAAAGGCACAGAGAAGAAAAGAGAATCAGATTGAGTCAGCTATAAGTACAACGAATGTTTGTAAATTCCTAAGTATGAAGAATGTGTACAGAAGATGGCCAGATGGAACAAGCTGGATGTATATTATTTTTACATAGATTTTTTAAGGGAAAGATGGATCTTTGAGCCTGCCTGAAAAAAAGTATTTATATACAATTGGGAAATGTTGAGGTTTTTTGTCTTGTGTTATTATTACTTACTTTACTTTAGCTGGTAGTGGTAGGGTTGTTTTTTAACAAAATGGAGAAAAGATAAAGATTCATTTTTTTCTAAGAACACACCACAAGCCCTTGAAGAGACCAATTTTCTTGTGAAAGGAAAAACTGATTTTAATCTTTAACTAAGTCTCCTAAAACCATTTTTGGGTACAGTATGAGAATAATAATAATAATAAATTTCTTATTTTGACTACTGTGTCCTTGCACAGGAGTCAGTTTTTAATACTGAATATTGTTAGCTATTTTGACCTAAATGAATAAATATTCTGCTCACTTTGAATAGCACTATTACTAGGTATTACCATAAAGTTTAGCTTTTCCCACCAAAATTTCTCTTTTAACGTGCAGATGTCCAACTTTCAACTTTTTTTTGGGACAGCTTGTGCCCAACTTTTGACAGGGATTAAATGATTTTATGGTGGCTAATGAAAAAAAGAAGAAAAAGGAGAAAGACCCTCCACGACGGATCCTATACCAAGAAAAACATTTTTTCTAAATAATAATGAATCTGTATTATTACTACTCTCTTTAGCGTTTATGCAAGATTCTGGTGATGGACAGTGCCCATTGTCCCACTCATTTGAACGGAATGAATGCAGTTTTCACAGAGTGTGAGCGCTAAGGAGAGAGTCCCCAGTAGTCAAAAAATAAAATGCTATGTATGAGCACGTACTTGTAGCATAAGTTTATTCAGAAATAATTTTTTTCTAGGAATACTAATTCTTCTAGTGAGAAAGGAAACTGTTGGCAAAATGAGGCTAAGGAGTGGTCCAGTTCCAACTTGTAAAACTACAATTTTGACAATTGACAATAATAATTTTTTTTTCCTGGGAGGAAATACTTGTACGGCAATGGGCACCTTTGTGTACATACTCACTATTTACTAGATGTTACAAAAGAGCGTTTCTTTTTTTGGTGCTGTGACAAGCTGTCATAAAAGTTGACGTTTTCTCGTCAAAAGTCCAACCAGGCATGCCTCCGTCCTGTTCATTTTCTTCTCTTGTTTGCTACTTACAAGCCCATCCAGTTTTTTTTCTCTTGTAGTATTAAAACTGTCCTTTTTGTAACCATTTGTCCACATTTGTACTTGAACGAATGTAAAATCATAATAAAATAATAAAAGCGATTTTATCCGCTGTGCTTTTACAAGGGTCTAAAATACTATAAAAACATCCCACCCTTCTCCTTCCAGAAAGAAGAGGCTTTTCCTTGAACAACGCCAAGTTTATAATAAGAGCAACGCAAATAAAAGAAGTTGCAGACGAAAAATATGTACAGCTTAGAGAGATTGTGGTGGCGATAACCCGATAAATGGCAATAAAAATAGGTATATCGTGACGTGACCATACATGCGGTTTTCAGAATGCTATACGCACTCGTATAAATCTTTAGCTGTTGAGAAAGCAGGAAGAAAATTATTTATTTCACACTAAATTATTCTCGCTCAGCCTCCTGTTTATCTAGGGAATGTGCAAAAATTCACACATTTTGACAAACTGGCACAGCTACCGGAGCTATTTCAAATTGTAAACGATTTATTATTATTATTTTCCTAGATAAAAATCAATACAGAAAAAAGGGAACGAGCTCTTTATATTTTTATTGATTTGCAGCCAGTAGCCACATTAGCGGGAAAATGCAGAAAAATATAAAAAAAATTATGTAATTGTGGCAGAGAAGGAGGAACATCTTTTTTTATTCCCTTTCCATTCCAGTATCCCAGCATTAAAATAATGCTGTCTAATGACGGTGCACCGACATCCACTTCCACTTCCACCTCCACCGCCAACACCACTACCACCGCTCCTTGTCTCACTTTTAAAATATTGTCTTTATATCACTATCCCAGTATACAGTTATAAAAGGGGTCTGTGTGTATAGAAAAAAGGGAGGAAAAATAAGTGGCAAGTAGCAGCAGGAGCGAAATTATTTATTGGGTGATAGGATTTATTATATTGGCTTGCCATGGCTCGTGTGCTCCTTCTCTTCTGACTGACTAAACTACTGTAAAAAGCGCAAAGAGTATAAAGTTGTGTCGGGGTCGTCGTCTAACGCAAAGAATCTAGTTAGAATGGTTTCACTAGCGGTGCATTTCTATAGGGCTTTTTCCGTATATAAAAAAGGAGGACTCCAGCTACTAGGACGGTGTGATTGATGAGGATATTCTTCGCTTGTTGCACGGCAAACTGACTGGCTCACATTCTTTATTTCATTAAAGCATTTTGCTAGTTGCGTTGCAATGCAATTTTTTTTGGAGGAAGAGCTGTGCCGGGAAAAAAGCAAAAAGTTCCGAGAATGGATCTTTGCACGTCTAATAAAAATGCGAAAAGGGTGCAGAAAGTGCATTTTTGCATTCTACAAAACACAAACGTGACATTAAGGAGGGTGAAGCGGTTATAGCAAAAGAGGCTGAGAGGGCTTATTCTCTATTTCGTAAGTGGCATGGCATTCTCCCTCTTCCTTTGTGTGTCCATAAATTAGGTAGCTGTAAAATGCCACTTTTTGCAATCTATTACCACGGCTGTCGTGAAACTGCTAAGTTATGAGCTCGTGTGCAGCAACAGCGAAAAAAGTCGGTGCATTATATTGCATATAGCAAATATATAATGTGGAAACGAGAAGCACTTTTACCTCCTCCTCTCCTGTGTGTGGAAGTGCGGTGGAGATTGAGTCTTTTTTATGAGCGAATATATCACAATAACACATCATTTATTTTAGATAATATGGAAAGGAAATAAGAGGTGAAGATGGTTGTAATGAAATGGAAACTTTGGATAGCTCTTGTCATCAATAACAAGCGCGGAAATGCTGATAGTTCCCATATTGAGATTGGAAATGACAGTTGGAAAAGAAATAATAAATTCGCGTTGTTCGAGTGCCTTTCTCCGTTTAAATATTTTTTTCTTGAAAACTCATATTTTCTGAAGAGGAAAAAAACCCTTTCTAAAGATTGTACGACGGGCCATGATAAGATTAGAAAAATACAATTTTTACACAAAAACGTGGAACGTATAAAGTCATTATCTTTATTATCTCTGTACACTATTTTGCGTACGCTGGGAAACTTTTTCCATTGTTTTTGTTGGCTGTCACATCCCTCCCGCCACAGAAAAGAAAAAAAATATATGGAAAGTATAAACTTGAAAACTTTTACTCTTTAAATAAAAGCAGATAACACAATAACAGTCGTTCCGATTCAATTTCCTCCCCCTGGGAAATGAAAGTTGAGAGAGGAGAGAAAAAGAAGAGCGGCGCATTTTCCATGTTCTGGAATAAATTTAGTCAAAACAAAAAGCCAAAAATGGCTGCACCCAAAATGGTAGAGTGCACTCGCCTTACAACTCACTTCCACGCGACATGACAATGATGGGCTATCGTATTACAAAATAAATGAAGTAAAAGTAATCTAGTTTGGAAATATAAAAAAACCATTCAAAATTGAAAGTTCCACTTGGTAAAAAACTGCCATGTGCATAACAGTAGATAATAAGATTAGATTTTGGTGTGAGTGAGCAAAAACGGGACTGCTACTGCTAAGGAAGTTTTTAAGTGATAATAATGCTCGAATTAAATCAGGATTTTTTTTGAAGGTGCTAATCCATTTTAAATCTATATGATGGGAAGGCAATTAACCAGATATATCATATTATGTCAAGTCAGACAGAGTACGGAAGGGGCTACGGCTGTTTTTTATTCTAAAGACGGTGCTTCGTTCCTGGCAGCTGCTCAAGTGTGAATATAATGGGCACTTGAAAGCAATCGCAATCGGGATTGGAGAGGAAAACCGTCAAGTGAAAATCAGATTTCAGCCGATATGACACATTCCCAGATAGATGGTGATGGTAACTTAGTTATGTAAATTTTATTGGCATTGTCATTCTTAAAAAACTTGCTCCTGTTCACTAGCCCTTTTCTTAGAATTTGATGGAAGCGACAAAAGTTCGAAGTTTTCTTCGTATTTTGTATTGCAGCGGAAATAAACTTAAAGTTTGCCAGATGTAAAAATTTAGGATGGGGACTAGGCTACGAATAAATCATTAAACTAGTTTCAAACTTTAGCTTTCAGCTTCTCCCCGAAAATCATATTAATGAGCACTCGCAAACTAAATAATTTGCTGAAACGAACCCATCCAAATAATAAATATAGTTAGGTAGATATTAGTGCCTTGCATTCACCAAACAGCACGTTCTCTTTCCAATGCACACCCCAGTGGTTAATGACTATTTAGCTCAAGGCATTTATCAGCAAAATTATCGTTAAAATATGCTCCATGTTATATGCACTACTTTTAATACATTTTTTGCGAAAACTTTGCAAACAATGCACTACAATATAAAGGAAACCTTCACATCTAAATGTGCAAAAAATACCTACACGGCAGCAATGGAGCAAGTCACGTCCACGCACGTCACATCACCTTCATCATATTTATCCCATATTCTAGTAACAATCATTTTTTTACTGACCCAAGTAGGGGTTGAAATGTAAACTGCATTTTTTACGTGGACTACTCGAAACATGCCTACTCATTACTTATAGTGGCTCGTTCAGCAAAATAAATATGGCTGGTGTGAGTCTACACTGCTACTCCATCTGTGCCTCTCTTTTCTCTTCTCGCATCAGCAGAAGCCATCGAAGTTGCCTAACAATAATGATGAGATAATTTTTCCTCTTTTCCATTATTTTACCCAAATTATCATGATTTGAATGTCAAACTTATAAAATGCTAAAAATTGCTAAGTGGCTTTTTACGAGCGCCCATTTTTTTAGCTAAAAAATTAAAAGAAAAACCACATTTTACTTGTTGCCCCTGCTCAAAAAATATCTACTACGATGATTAGTGAATAAGCCACATTTTTCTACAAAAAAATAGCATCCCTTTCCTTCTTCAGATCCCATAGTGGTGCAAGCATCTTTTGCATCTTCAAGTATTTTTTTTAACATTCATCCCAAACAATAGTTCACCCCACCACAAATAAAACAATGAATATAAAAAAGCAGTAAAAAATATATTTTTTGTGAGAAGCTTCCCTGCTTACTTTTACTAACCATGTAATACGCTCTTTTAAAGAAGGAAAAAAGGGTCATAAAAATAAAATGGAATGAGATGATCATCCTGATGACGACTGTGACCACCAAAACTGCTTTTTTTTTATTTCTCCTCTCTGTATTCACAGTGACTATATCATCATATTATTATAATACAATAAAAACCGTTTTGCCAGCATTGCAATGAATTCATTGAGATAATCATAATTAAGTAGTAGTAAATAGTAGGAAAAATTGGATGCAAGCAGAGCTTTTATCTGTTTTATTCAACAATGATAAAATTCACGCTGGTTATAAGTGTGTCTGTGCATGCCATCCATCTGAGGAGGCAGCCTATTCAGCAATTCACTCTCAGACGTATAGATATTGTGTTCTCAGTAAAAAAAATTATTTCTTTTTGAGAAAAGCCTTTTCGTGACTAGTGGTAAAAATTACTCTAAAAGATTTTTTAACACAGGTGCGTACCACTAACAAATCTACACATAAGCTATGTTGTGAGCTAAAGAGCCGTGAGCAACATGTTTTTTTTATTATTTTCTCTCTCTCTTCTTGTCATAATTAGAAGGTACAAGTTTAATTACGACAATAATGCAAATCTAGCTTGAGTGGAGCTATCTCCTCCGCTCCAATAATTATATCATGTTGGGATGTTGTTTGAATGTTTAAGCTAGTCTTGTAAGAAGGAAACAATGGGCAGTGAGGGGAAAAAGGGATAGAATATAAAAAACAGGACAAAAGCTGCTTTTTTCCTTGATGTCATTAAATATATTCGTAGTTGGATTTTAAAAAGTGGAATTAAAAAATTAGCTTGTAGCTGTAAGATAAGCATTTTTAACTAGTAGAAGCTGAGAAAAAGCGTCTAATATTAGCTTTTATACATAATGTAAATGGTGAATGCAGTTTTAATGCAGTTTCCTCTTTTTCATTAAACGCCGGATTAATCAGAGAACATCATAGAACACTATTAGCTTTTATACATAATGTAAATGGTGAATGCAGTTTTAATGCAGTTTCCTCTTTTTCATTAAACGCCGGATTAATCAAGGAACATCATAGAACACTACAGAGGGAGTAATTAGTACATGTCATGTCATTGCAGAAGAGATTGAACGTGACGTGGCGAAATGGCGAAAATGACGAGTACAGTTGTTTGATATTTCGCTGTGCATAGAAGTGCGGAATCGATATAGAGCGCAGCAATAAAGTTATCAATTGTCCTACTACTCCACCTTCTATCTCATCCTTGGGAAAAAATGTCAAAATCATAAAAAAAAATGTTGCATTGAATTCCTCGGGGGTTTGTTTTGGCATGTCAAGTGGTATATGGTGGTGGTGTGGTGAAGTTTGATTCTGATCACTCCACACTGCCTGTTTTTGTAGAGAGTGTAGGTACTTGTGTTAAGTGGAACTCATCTCATGTCTGATGCTGCAGCAGACAAGCCACTGCGCCGGATTTTGATGACTGACTGACTAGCTATTACTCAAAGGGGAAAAAATCTGTTTTTTTGCTCGGCACTAATTTTCATGTACAACAGCAGCAATCTGAAAAAAAGCGTTTACAGAAGTGGGCTGGGCCCACTCACTAAAACTAAAAGAAGGGAAGAAAATTGTTTTTTTTTTCTATTCAAGTCTTTTTTGAGCACTTCCTCTCAATTATTTCCTCATTAGTGTTCTAGCTCAAAAATATTCTCAGCAGCAAAATGCTCGTCAAAAGTTTAATACTGGAAAAAATAAAATGCATTCTCTCGTTTTCCTCCTTTTTTTTAAAAATGAACGAAAAACGAAACGATCCGTAAAGTGACCAGCCCTCGAGTTTTATATTTAATGATGATTTGATGATGTGTCTATGTTTTTGTAAAAAATAAAGCTGCTTGTAAAATCATTCACAACTCACCCTGCTTCTGGCCTAAAAACGGATATGTGGATTTTTTAAAAGGAAAACCCTTAAAACCCGTGTGTTCCTCATCTCTCTTTCTGCATTGCGTCTAAATGTACTTACTTTTTTGTACTTTGACAGTAGTAGGTGGTCCTGTCATCTCTAAAAAATAGCTGTAAATAACATAGAACAGAAGAAAAAACGTCGATAGAATATGGCCACGAAAAAGAAGTTAAAAAAGACTAAACAAGCTACTGCCACCGGTGGTGCAGTGGACTTGCATGGATTATTTTGACTGACTGATGGATAGATAATAATGGATTGGGGTAATGATGATGACTGGAGAAAATTGCTCAGCAAGTTAAAAACCCACAGCTCTCTGTTTCGTTAAAAAATTATATCTGCTCTCGGTGCATTATTTGTATGTACCAGGAACAGGAAGACGAAAAAACTCATTCTTGTTTGATGATTTGATGAGGATATAATAATTCTCAGGATGATCATATGATAACAGTCTTTTGCAGAGGAATTTTTGCTGAGCTTTACATTGTAATTCTTTTGTGCACGCTAAAAAATCCCTTTTCAATTATGTATTTGCGGTGCATGCAGACAATATTTTTTTAAAAATGTACTTTTTCCGCTCGCCTCCTGGTATTATTATATAAGTGGCTGTTATTACTAGTCCAAAGCAGCCAGACTTGACTTTGAGTTGCCTCTCATTTCTTTTTTTTCACATTGTCAGTCACTCATTGTCAGTCATTCAGTCATCATGGTGAACATGATCATAGCAGAAAATTTGTAATAATTTTCTCCGACCACCATCAGGGTACACAGTAGTTTGGCAGGGATGAGGAGGAGAAAACACATTTTCCATGAGTAAAAGAGGAGGTCGTCAAAAATGTCAAAAAGTCAAAAGCCTCCTTGACACATCATTCATTCACTGACTGTGCCGATATGTGATCTATGAGTCATGTCATGACTTAGGTAGAATTATATTTTTTAATGGCTTGACCGTGTAAAAACGTGTAGCCTTTGCTTCTGTGCGGCTCATTACTGGTTATCACGCAAACGTGGCAGGGCCTTTTTTCTCTCGTGATTCCTTCCTGTCTTTAAGAGCAGCGTAGCAGGCACCAGCACCACAACGCTCATTTACCACAGCACATGATTACTATTATTATCACTGTAATTGAAATCGGAAGACGAAACAAGGGTGATGTCGTGTCACGTCGTAGCCATATCCATACAGGTCATAGTCATGTGAACAAAAGTTCGTCCCGGATTGAGTGTCTCCTCATGAAAATGTTTTGACATTTGACAAGTTGATCAGCCAAAGCAAATTACTCAATTTTCAATTTTGAATGCTACCTCACCATCCTCTTATCATCCTCCTAGTAATTATCAAATTACTTTACGTAATCGAAAACGTCAAGTCCTGCACAGGAACGGACCTTCCTCTTCCAATCATTTTCACATGAAAGGCTTCCAGCTCAAAATGAATTCCACCCCACCACCTCTTCCCTCCTTTTCTCCTAAAAACTTGCCATTGTTTTCCAAGTTTAATATCCTTGTGTATTCCATTTCACAAAAACCTGACATGATAATAGGGTGTTGATGACATCTTAACAAATAGTGTGTGTGTATGAGTCTCCTGGTCTATGACATTGCATTGAGGAGACTGAAGGCTAAACAATGATGACAATTTTCGTGTGTCGCATGAGATGTGAAGTCCCATAAATTTATGAGTGAGTGTAGCCCGAGAAGGAGGAAGAGGGAGTTGGATGGAGTCACTGTATGAAATTATATATATATTTTTTTAAAACGGACCTTTTCATAGTTTCGTTTCAATCAAGGAAAAGTGAGACGAGTTGATGATAGCTTCTGTGTGTGCTTATGGGCTGGGAGAGAGACAATAAATTATTTATATTGTCTTGTCTCCTTTCTCTTAAAAATAGGTTTGTTTCGTTGGATGATGGCTCCGAGACAAGAAAGACATCCCATCCCCTCCTTCGCACAGCTCAAATGTCATCACATCACATGAAAGAAAAAAACTTTTTACATGAGCAGATGTCACTTATACCAATAAATATACTCACTCACTTTTGCAGACTGATGAGCATGCACAAGCCGTTCTGCCTTGGTCAAGTTTTGCCCACTGCTTTATTAGTATTAATTATGTATAGAATGAAAATTCCTCTTGGGCTTTTTTTCAACTACGGGAAAAAATATTGTATGGTAAACGGCTAACGTTTTGTTGCCTTCAGCTATTTATGTAATAAAAAATATATTTTTTTGCTAGCAGTTGTACGTTATACGAAAGAAAAGGGCTTCACATTCCTTATCAAGTTTAGCCATCAAGAGTACTTGGAAAATCAGCTTAATTGCAATCACGAATTAGCTGCGTGAATATCTTTCCTAAATTTTTAAAACTTTTTTGTGGGTTTAGAGAAGTCAAAACTAATCATAATTTTTGTACTAATTAGGAGCTAGCCAAACATGTAAAAATGTAGGCAGGCAAGTAAATAGTAATAATGAAACGAGTCAGATGGTTTTTACGTGGGCAGGGCAAAATGGGAAATATAGCAAAAATGAGCCTTCGCTCTTAACATTTTGGTCATGGTAATAGGCACATAAAAATTACGAAAATTGCTTTTTCTCTTCTGGGCTGATGCTGATGCTGATGATGTGATCTATGATGTATACACAAGAGCACTCATAAGTTTGCAACTCAAGTTTACTCAAAGAAAACTCATTATCAGTAAGAAGCAAAGTTTTTTTTTGCTGTGTTCGTTTTCTTCGCCGTTTCCTATCTAAACAAGTTAGCTTAACTCTTTCGCATCATTGGACATTGTAATTCCATGGCAAAAAATATCTCTCCTTTGAAGGAACGACGACGGTTATCACTCTTCCTTTCAAGAGAAGTTCGGGAAGAAAGGTGTTCATTAATATTCAAGAAAAGAAAATTGTGAAAAGAAGAAATCAATAAAGCATCAGCTCTTTCTAATCATTAGTATCAGCAGCAATCGTGTGTCTCGTTCGGAGAGAGAGGAGAACACATAAAAATTCCTCTGAATAGACTTTACATACAATTAAACTTCTTGTAACAATGGAGCCTCATCATCATGAACGCAAAAAATGGGTAGTAAAAAATATTCCTAGCTATTACCCATACCGTTCCTTTTCCTTTCTTCCTTCTTCTCTTCATACCTGCTGGATATTCTATAACAAGACGAGCATATTTTTTTTCTTCCTTCCAGCCACAAACTTTAAGCTATTTACACGGAGAATGTGCGGATAGAAAAGAAAAGAGATTTTTTCTTCTCATCGCATCGTATAGTAACAATTTTTTATGGAGGTATTAAAAAAACCACAAGCGGACAATTATGGCATGCCTTGTGCCAGAAACGTGTATCTGTTTGTGGAGCTAAATTATAAAGGTACGCTTTTATTCTTTTAACAAGTAGCACAAAAAATGAAGCCTCTTGGGTCTGAATAGGAAGAAAAAATAGTCTGAGATAAAAAAGCAAAAAAAAAGATTGTGATAATGATGATAACGTTCTGGCGCAGATAATCAAAAGTGAAAAAGGTGCAGATTGGCAGGTTTAGTGAAGAGGACTTTTGGATTTGGAACTGGAAGTAAATTGTGCAGGAAGGTTTCTGACGGATTGAAAATATCTTCTAAAAGAGAAACATTGGATGAATACATCTTTTACTGACTTAGTATTTTAAGAATTTTAAAACTATTATTGGCGTGCAAGTCAACCTACATATATTGCAACTATCCCATTTAATAACGAATTAGTAGACGGACGAACATTTCATAGTATTTTCCTGATTTTTAACCTATATCGCAGTAGCCTTTCTAAAAATACACATATGGAATCTGCTCGACGGAAGTTTGCCTCCACTTTAATTTGAAGAATTGCCATATTATTGCGGAGAGTGTCTCCGGTTTGCATTGCCCCTTTTTTTGTCATCGTCGCAGCGTTCCAGTACAATAATATACTTGTCATGCACATACTACTTACACTAGGAAAAAGTACAAAAGATCCTCTTCCTCTTCCTGATCTACAACGGCCACATCATAAATCCAGAAAGGAGTGGGGCCCACACGTCTCCCAGGTCCCATAAAACCGTTATCATTC
>JAHZND010005109.1:0-13605 GCA_027744115.1 Acrocyrtus sp. NNG-2020 | reverse complement strand
AAATTGAATGTCTTTGTCCCTGCAAGTATTATTTTTACATTACTATTTACGTCATTTATGCCGTCGTCATCATGTCATCAAAAGTCAATCGATATCGATATCAAATGTAGATCACAAGTTATGGACTTGCAGGTTGGTAAACAAATGCCAATGGTAGCCCAGTTTTCGCTTTGCGGTAAAAATAATATTTACATACGCTAGCTCCAGGAAGACATAAACATGTTTTCATATAGTAGAGCAGTTCATCAAACGCATGCTTATTACGAATCTTATCAAACAAAACATTGACTCGAACAGTGGGCGATTCGTACCAAAGCCACAGCTTAATATTTAAAATTAGATCTAGTATCTATCTAGTGAATTGCAAAAGATCTGATTGAGACTAATCGTATTAAAGAACAATAAGGATGTTATAAAAGCAACATTTGTCTGGTAGGTGGGTGTTGGATCCATTTCCAACTTTTGAAATGGAAAGCCGAGTGCAAACAAGGCTAAGTATTTCAACTTATGGCCGTATCCGTATACGTATGACACTGTATAGCACATAGCAGCAAAAGCACGAAAAGTTACCTTTTCCTATGACCATGATGGAAATCCCTTTGAAGGAAAAAATGAATTCTTTTAATATTTCAATGAAATATTGGAATCTTTGAAGGAATCAGGTCGAACATAGCGATAACTTTCTCGTTTTCAAGGAAGTGTTCAGATCCGCATCGGCTTTAGATGATAATAATTTTCTTTATATTTGTGAAATTGTGCACAATTTTGTAGACAGACATGCTCCTACGAAGAAATGAACATGTTTTTTCTTCTGCGAAAAATCAACATTACAAAACAAGCTTCGTTTCAGGTTCGTACCTTCATCTCTCATCACCACGTTACGTATGTAGTAAGTTCTGAAGTTGCGAATGTACTTGAACTTCTTGTTGCAATGTACTTCGCAAATTTGCAAAATACATTTTGTGCCAAATATTTCTGCACGCAGTGTAGTCATATTGTTATTCTTAAATTAGTATGTCAAAAAGGACAGGGAGAGTCGAGCCGTCACATCTGCTCGCAGAACATCATCTGATTTTCATCCTGCACTTTTACATGCTCATGCCATGCCAAAGTCACTAACGAACGTCATCTTCGCACCATCAACTTGATCATTATGATCTGTTATCTGTTATATCAGTCATTAGTCGTTAGCAAAACGCTCTTCTCTATTCATCCCTCCTCCTCACAAAAGCAGACAATTTTATTTTCATCCAACGACGCAGCCAAAAAAAATTATTTACCTGCCATTCTTGGCTACATTACGCAACTCATCGCTCCTCTTCATCCTCACTTTCAGCCGAATCAATATAATATTGCTAAATAAATAGCAGTAAGAATTGTAGCAACTACTAAAGCTGTGTAATACCGAGCAGAGTAGAAACTCCGCCATCGCGTAAACTAAACTCCCAAAACGCCTTCATTCCATTATTTACTTTTATCATGAATAATGTTTGTTGTTTTTGTCTGCGTGTTACGTAGTATTTCTAGAGAAAAAATGAAAACGGAGTCCTTGGGAGGTGTCGGAGTAGATATGGTGGTGGTGCTGATACAGTAGCAGTTTATGAACACTCGGCATGCAATGCAATTTCCATTTTTTTTCCTGGGCCATTTCGGGCAGCGTAGCCAAAACAGTGTACAAAATTAATTTAATTTTGGCTGAAAGACGAAATGGAATGTAAACCAGAGACAGAATTACCTTCAACTTGATGTGATAAATGAGGAAATCCAAAATGTAAACGGACCCACTACAAATATTTGAACTATGAAAGGATCAAAGTTGTGATCTCCTGCTCTGTCTTGTCTTAACATGCCCCAAAGTAAACCTTCCTCCGTTAATTTACCATTTCTACTCTAATTTCAGCAAAAATATCAAAGTAGTACGTTCATTATTTACCCAGGTCAACAGATTCCGGATTTACGATAACGCTTACTACTCACTACTTAATACTATACTATCATCATAATCCTCGTAATTTCCACGTAAATAATGCACTTGAGTTTCCTGTTATCTCACTCGCAGCAAGCATCATCCAGTTTAATCTTGGAAGGAAGTAGAGGAAAAACAGAAAATGTGTACGCTGCAGAGGTTCTTTGCGCTATTATAGTAAAACGTAATTGTTCTCTTGCTGAAGTTTGAACCTTTTCCCCGTAATCAGTGAAATGTCACGTTGCTATTACATAGTGGCTGATGAATGATAATGAATTGAGATGATTTTACACATGGGAATTCAGCGCATAGTAATCATGCCACGCTGACCTGATAGCTGATTCTGATTGATGATGAATAATGACTAGTGACTGATGACATTTTCAAGAGGTAAAAAGACATTTTTAAGTTTTTTTTTGCGCTCGAGTAAAATAACTTTTACATTGGAATTGGAGAATTCGTTGGCTCTTTCAATGATTTAAAATAAATAGCTAGTTTATTTAATTTACATGACCGCGTTTTTCTTTTCGTACAGTATGTAGGTACTTGTTTCCCATCTTCATTCATTTTTATCTCCGGTAAATGTACCTTTGCCACCTTGCCCTCTATCTCTAAGGATTTGAGTGGAAGGAAAAAATAGATAAATTTTGACTGATTATGTACATCCCACAAAAAAATATTTTCCGTGCTAGTCTCGTAAAAATGAGTAATGAAATGACAGGGAATATATGATGACTTTTTTTCATAAAGCTTTTTCCTCAGTCTGTCGCCTGTAGCCTTAGCTCAGCACAATGCAGAAGTTTCCTTGGCCTTATCCTTGTACTGGTTGCACTACACTATGACTACGACTCTGTTACCAACTCAATCAACCTCAAACTTTAACGAGGCAAAAATTTGTACTAAAAATACCTTCTATTCATTGTATATTATACCTTAGTATGTGTGAGGTCTAGTCTTGTGCCAGGCTGAACCAAGTACAGAGCTCACAAAAAGCCGATGAAGCTTTTACCACTTTTTCTATTGAAATTTGTCTGGCGTCATAGCATAATGTTTGACATGCTGCATGGATATGGAAATTGAGTCGGCAGGGTGCTCCATTCTTCTTCCAGTGAATGGCCTTTAAAAGGTCGGAGCATTTTGTGCTGGCGGCTACTACTGCTGTTGCATTCGCAGCAATTAATAGTTTAAGCATTAGCATTATACAAAAACGCATTGTAGATGTTTATGCTACTGTGCAATACTGTACATTAGAGTGTGCATAACACGATATAGCTGTTGGAAAACCAAGGCCATTAGGACAAAATGGGAAGCAGCTGGAGTTAAAAAAACATTTCCACCTTTTACCAAATTCAATCTTCTCAAGTTATGTAAGTACCTATAAGGATGACATTCGATCTGTGAAAGAATGATGATGATAACTAAGTGCTATTGCTAGCTGCTAATAGCAGAGTTTTTTTTCAATATCCGCGTGCGCAGTGGTCATAAATGATAAGAGAGTAATTTGCAAATATTTTTTCTCGGCAAACTAACGCCTGCGTACATGGGTGGTGGAATAGAGTAAAGTAAAATGCAATAGTAACAGAGTCGTTGTGGCTGAAGGGAAAACCTTGTGGGCTGGATAGGAGAAAAACATACAACACGTCACATTTTCAGAGGAAAACCTCAACTTAGCAAAAATCAGAATGAGTCAGTACTACTGCTGGTTAGTGCAAAATTGCAAAAATGAGTAAGTTGATGATATTGTTTGAAAGGAAAACTTTCATAAGTAAAACTACTTCCAAGAAACGAGTTTGAAGACCTGAGGGGTTGCACGAGGAAAATTTGTTGCTTCGTCAAAATATTATTTAAAAAAATTATGCGTGGATGAGTCGGATTAAGGCGTTACGACTTTCGTCTGCCAGAAATCAAATTGGTTCCAAGAATAATGAAGGATGCATGTTTTGATAAATAGCAGTAAAAGCAAAATGAAAGCAAAGATTTAACGTAAAAAATACTCACCTTTTGACAGGTAATAGTGTCAGCCTTCCTTGTTTCGATAAGCGTGTTATCCAAATCGAACAAAATGGCAGAGATGCGCGAACGCGCAGTTCTCACTCGGTCCATTTTCTCCATATTGTAATTGCAGAAGTTACGGTTATTTATCGAAGATCCTAGCTTTACCCTTTGAAATGAACTCAGAGCGCAATATTTTGGAGCTAACTGAGAGGAAATGGATAAAAAGATACGAGAGTGGAGACAGTAGGAAAAGTAAATCACAGTAGAGAAAATTTTGCGACAAATGGTCACTTATGTAGAGCCAAATGGTTTTGCAATACCAAAAATTCAACGAGTTTTCTTTAGACTGAGCTTTTACTAGTAAAAAATTATGGACAAGATTAATTGCACGAATGTTAATGGAGCTAGATTTTCTCTGCAGTTACTGATACTGTTTTATGCAATTTTTAATCTGATACTTTTCATGGGCAATTTTTTTAAATGCAAGTTTTGATACGATTTGCGAATTGATTTCTGAGTTTTGCTCTTGTTGTACTTTACGTAATTAAATACTTCACCACACGTGTAAATTCAAGAGTTATATACTTTATATTGCAGAAGCACTGTAATAGATATCCACACAACAAGTTTCCGCAAGTAATGACTGAGGACAGTGTAGTTTGTGTGGTGGGAAGATGTGCACTGAAGTCGAGAAGTTGACTTGGCAGAGCCCAGACTGGGAATGAAGATGTGTGCCCATCCCGTTAGCTTTATACTGCCTTTTTTTCCTCGTAAGAGCTACATAGAATGATGGCATATCACCCAAACTAAAAATGCAATTTCATCCATACTGTCTCTTACCACACCACCATAGGTTACTTTCCTTGACTTCTCTTATTTTGAAGGAGAGTAGTTCCTTACGGCACACGTATGTATATGGCCACATTAAGGTAACTTACACATAGAGGGGCCTTTAAGGTCCTTGCAGTACCTTTTATTTCTATGGCATATCCAGATTTTGATCTTTTTTCTTTAATGGACCATGACTGGAGTAAAGCGGCAACACTTGGCAACAAAAGCTTTTTTGGCTGTTGGAATGAAGAGAAAATAATGAATCGATAAACGCCGAGTATGAAAGCTACCGAATAGCTCCGATGAGTCATCTGATGCCAGGAACAAAGAGGAAAAATTCGGTGGTATTTTTCACAGAGCTTGTTGAATTATGCAGTATTGCAGCAGTCTACTATTCAGGGCCATATTAATTTTAGCAGCTTGGTTTAACTGTCTGGGGGAAGCTGCGAAATGCTACATTTGTAATGGAAGTGTGATTCCTCCTACAAACAATCCTTGCAAGAGCCTGAAATCCCCGGACACTGATGCTTTGCTGGAGGACTGTGATGTGGGGTGTATGGCCAGCAACGGAAAGTTTTCAAACAAGGAGGAAAGCTTTGAAAGGACTTGCCTGAATAAGCAACTACTACGATCGCTTGACATCGGAACGGTGGACGTACTTACCTCACAAATATGGTGCGACCACATTTACGCTGAAAGTGATGATCAACCACTCAACAAGGATAAGAGGGATCCGCTGTCGTATGAGTTTTGCATGTGCACTACTGATAAGTGTAATGGAAAACAGATTAACATAAAAGTGAAGAGAGGTAGAGTGAGAGCCCTAAACGGAGGAAGTGGAAGATGGAGGAGCTCAGAAAAATCAGGATTTCATGTGGCTATTACTGGACTTTGTTTAGTGCTAAACTACAAAACAAAAACTACCTGCTGGGTTCTTTTATTGATGCTAATAATTGGGATAGTCCCGCTCCCGGTTTCATCGCAAGATTTGACAAACTTAACATGTATTACATGCACAGAGAAGACACACACTGACTGTATAGAAGGTGACGGGCTGTCAAAACCATGCTATTACGAAGCCGGCCATTTATCAGGCACAGAAGGATGCGCCAAGTTCATCACTTGTATAAGTGGAAAGAGATGTGCAGTTGTCAGGGGCTGTATGAACCCTTTGGTTGCTCAATGCATGAAAGCTGGAAATATTCTGTTAGCGAAAGATGAATGTGGTTATAAGAAATTAAGACTAAGTGAAGCAGGTAGTGGAGCGTCAATAGCTTGTTATTTTCACGTAAAGCAAGTAGTGGAGAAAGCCGTTCTATATACCCTCTCACTCTCAGAGTCAAATTCAAGAAGCGGAGAAGAATTGCCTGATTCTGAAAATTTTCTAGGACTTGTTGCAGGGAGAGAAATTTTAAAAAGAGTAAAACGTCAACATGAGACGCACGAATTGGGTAAAACGGAGGGCCATCTCGTCGAGATGGAAATCAGTTACTGCCACTGCACTACAGACGATTGCAATCGAGGAGGCGCTTTAATGTTCGGCTGGCCTTTGGTTTCTGTCGTCGTATTCTTTGTTGCCGTTTCATCTTTTTCTAATTTAATCAGCATTTGAAATATAAATTATACCATTATACCATTACTGACTACAGCTGCCAATAAAAAATGGCTACATGGCTATTCATAAAATTTAAATATTGGTCAAAAAATGACAATTTCTTGGTAACTGGCACTTGGATAAAAATGCGTACAAAAACTCCAAAAATAACATTGCCTTTTATTTAATTTCATCGTTATTCATTGGAATAACGCTCCTACATCATCATACACATGGAATGCAATGAATCCACTTGAGGTGAAAACAAGGCTGAATTTTCATTCCACAGCATTCTAGAGCTTGGAGCATTAGAAGTTAATTACATAGCTAGGTCGAACGGTGCATCGTTAAAAACGCCGAACTAGCAATACTAGTATGCATGGAATGGAACAGGGTGCTGTTATAGGAATATTACACAATTCATAAATACGAGTTTGTACAGAATCATTGTAAAACACCGAAGATAATGCCATCCTTTTACAGTTTTACATATATGCTCCATGCAGCCCACAAAAGTTATGAAAGTGCACTTATCAATTCGCCATATGACCGTGACATGGCAGGGAACCACCACTGGGGTTGATTAGTTGAAATATGGTACCTACCTATATAGGATTGGGAGTTGCCTTTGAGAAGTTTGAGAATTTAGTGTTCAACCCTTTTTTAAAAAAATAAATTACCACAGAATGTAATGATATCATCATCGTGAGAACTGTTGCCTGAAATTCTGAAAACAAAACAACAGCGCTATACAAATATAACTACATGATGTATGTAGTTAGCAAATAATATTAAGCATTAAATTTGCCTTTTTAAATATTTTAATTATATTTATTGTTGGACTTTCTTTTTCGAAAAAGTATGAGATCGAATCTACAAAGACGAAAATACATACCAAGTACACACAGACAGACACTCACCAGCAAACACACAATAAAAAATAGTCTGAGCTAAAAACCACAAACCCTTAGCTGTATCTACAATTAAAACAAAAGACGCAGTGTACATCTTTTTACATGAGTATAAAGACAACTTGGTCGGGTACACGGTCGTTATCCTCCTCCACTGGTTATATCTGTAAATCTGTTACATGTTCTGATTCGTCGTGCAGCTGAACGAGATTTTCGTAATATCGTATCGTATGTCATTTTGGTCAGTGTTTAATTTTTCGGGTTAAAAATACTGATTTTCTTTTTGTCATTTTGATGTCGAGGAGGAGGCGATGATGATGATGTTGTCAAGTTCAGTGAAGGAATCGAGCTGGTACAAGACTGACTGCTATTGACGAGTAGGTATACATGTGGGATACAAGGGCTGGAGAAAGTGAAGGATTAGTTTGGTGTCAATGTCAACAATGTCATACCTTCCAACCATCCCTCCACATCTTGCATTTGAAGTTGAACTGTTTTCATATGAGAAATTAAGTCAATCGCGGTATTACAAATAGTTGCACTGGTGTGGGTTACAGTTTTCGGAGTGGCCGAAATGCGGATTTTCTGGTCGCAACGGGTCAGTCTCACCTCACAATCTCGAAGGTTGCTGATTTTAATTAGGGAGTGCTGTGGTTGGAACAAAATAAAAAATTGCACAGCTAAGAACACATTCCTTAATTATGCTTAAAAACTAACAGAGTTTTACATTCTATTATTATGTGGCTATCTAACTGCAATAGATGATAAACTGGCAAAATTACATCACAATACTTGCCATAGATTCTACAAAAGAGTGACAGAGTGAGTATACATCCCTAACATAATAATATACAGTTAAAATACAATGTATATATTAATATTTAAAGATTAAATAGAATGATAGTAGGATACAATTAACAGGTTAGGGAGGCCGGAGGCATAAGAAGTCGGAGCCGCTATGACTTTAATTAAGACACAGAATATGCATTCGGACTCACTTCTTGAGTTTTTTGTTTCTTACATTTTTTTGCTTTCGTTCTCGTGTACCCTTTGTCGTCACTATCTGGATGGTAATTTTTCATCTGCGAGTTTTTAATATAAACATTTTAAAGTTTCAGCCACTTTGCTAAATTACAATTACTAATCTCTAAAAAGGCAAATACAAAATCATAATTAATTTTGTTTGCTTAGACGCATGCACAACATGTTTACTACCATAATCACACATCAAACCCACAACTCTTACATGAGCTTGCAGATGCGACAACTGCTTAAATCTCTTGTCGCAGTCGGGACAGGGATAGGGACGCTCTCCCGTGTGAATTCGCATCTGAAACCAGCAAAAAACGTAAAATTAACAAACGCTCAACTCAGCACTTACTCCACAATTAAGTGCGATCCCAGTTTATCTTACATGAGGAATTAAACTCCCTTGGCACGTAAACCTCTTCCCGCACTCTTGACACTCATATGGCCTCTCTTTACTGTTGTTTACATCTGACTCGGACAATTTCCTCCTCTTCTTCCCCTGCGCTTGTGTGTCCTCCATCTTATCTCTCGTTACTTATCTACAACCTCCACTTTAAAACAATCTCTTTTTCACACTAAATCTCCAATCGCCACTCTGTTCCTAATAATATTACTTTTTATCTAATCACAACACCGAAATCCCGCCTAAAAGTCAACTCTCATTTTCGCATTTATCCACCTCATTCCATTTCACATATCCTTAGCCACCTCACCTTTAACTGCGAATTTCCTCCTTCATACTTTCCACTAACTGTCCAAATGTCACTTTCATAAGCAACGCAGCGTCCCTTCACGCAAATTTTGCATATAAATATCCCAATTAAACTTATTTTTCTCGCTCCGACTCTCCCTCTCGCAGATATCCAACTAAGGGGAACCTCCCTTCACACATTGACTTTCATTTGTCCTTCAGAGACCTCCACCCCTCACCAATTTCTAAAATTTTTGCTCATTAAAAAAATCCAAACTGACCAAAAGAAAAATGTTCAGAGGAAAACTGTTTTTTTTTCTCTCGTGTGCATCAAATTTAGAAGAATGCTTTTTCAAGCAATGTTTTTGGAGGAAAAAAATGTGTGAGTTGAGTGGAGAGAAGAGAAGAGAGAAAAAAACAAGTCAAAAAACAATATTATTGTAAGCTTATTTCTTGTATCTAACCCAGCTCGCTCGACTCTCGCGCTATGCTTTACTTCGTTGGGTTGGAGTGAAAGGAGAGGAAGCGTTCTCTCCTAAAAAAATATCCTTTTTTTACCATTACTGAAAAGCAAAAAAAATTACGTTTTCTGCTGTGGGAAGGATACCCTCTCAGTGTTTTTAGATAGGGGGACTAAAAGAGTTAGGAGAGAAACGAAAACATTTTTTTCCTATTTGAATTATATGGGGAGGATAGGGAGAAAAGTGAATAATTTTTTTTCTTCATCCTTTGTCAGGCGGCGACTGCGTAGAATTTATCCAATTCTCATTGTGAGAGTATAACCCTACGAGAGAAGGGGTAATAAAAGCATTCTCTCTGTAGCATTGCGTGATACAAAAGGGAGCATATAGCAGGAAAAGGAGAAAAAAAATGAATTTTTCTGCTGTAGAAGCTTACGAGCTGGTGGATAATATTCAGCAGCAGAGAGCAGAAAGCTGTGTTATTGTAGCCTAGCGTGTGGGGGCTATGAATATTTTTTTTTCTCGAGTGAGAGATAGACAGACTTCTCATTTTCGTGCTTTTATGGCTGGGCTTTATGAGAGAAAAAAATTATGTTTGGTTTGATATGTTGTTGGGTTGGATTGGGTTTTCTGGTTGCACATTGCCCCGCAGTTCTCTTCGCGTAGGTAAAGCTGCGATGCGATGCGACGGAGAGTCGATAGTGGAAAGAGATGGCAGGAATATTGCAGAGCTGCAAAAAATGCTGAGCATGAGCATAGAGTGGTTGGACTGTTGGAGTAATGAAAAATGAATTTTTAAGGAGTGAAGAAAAAATTGCGATTTTTTTATTACTTTTACTTTTCTAATAATGAGGGGTATTGTTGTATGTTTAAAAGAGATGGAAATGGTTTGCAAAAAATGCTGAGCATGAGCATAGAGTGGTTGGACTGTTGGAGTAATAAAAAATGAATTTTTAAGGAGTGAAGAAAAAATTGCGATTTTTTTATTACTTTTACTTTTCTAATAATGAGGGGTATTGTTGTATGTTTAAAAGAGATGGAAATGATGAAGACAGATGTCTCGCCGGAAGTTTCATGTTAAAAGCAGTTTGATTTTGGCTTCACATTGTTTTAATTTATTATTTATATAGATATAGATACCAAGAAAACATCCGAGCTGAAAATTTAGTCCATTTAGTGTAAAGACAGAACTAATATAATAATATCCACAGCGGTTCTAAACCTTGTGAGAAATCTGAATTGACTAGTAAGCTTCCATTTGACCCTGTACCCTTAAAGAATTTGAAAGTTATAACGTTATGCCATACCTTTCCACGTATATATTGTAAAAAGTGAAAGCACCATTTTTGGTTACTTTAACGCCATTATTACTAATTCCAAAACGTTCTTTGCGTTTGCTACCTATATTTCTGCTCCATTCTCAAAGATGACGAAAGGGTTTTTTATTCCTAAAAATAAAATTACTGAAATATAGACTACCTATATTTTACTTGACGGTGATTGTATGTATCGGTGATTTCAATATTTGACTTGTGTCCAGTTCAGTATGTATGAATGGAAACATAATTGAATCTTGTTCTGCAATTAAAATATTGCTTCTGAAAACGCATGATATTTTGTGATCATTAAAATAATGGAAGCAATTGATAGCAATCGTATATCACAAATACAAACAAATAAAATAAATATGATTAAGAGTAAAATAACCCACAAGTCTTCTGTAAAGGAAGTTTTTATAGCTGACTGACGCCTGACAGTGTGTAACATCAGCAGTTACATAGTGCATTTTCCCGACATGTAGGCAAATCGGAATCGGAATTTCTTCCTTTTCACAACTTCGGAATTTTTCTTTTCTTTTCAAAACTTTCTCCGACAGGAAAATTCTTACTATCTTATCTTACTAGCCTCAACCTCCATTTTGTTAACTTTTCCATCTTTGACTCATCTTAGTTTTAACATTAAAAGCTATATGGAACAGATAGATGCATGATAAATGCATAAATTTAATGCAAACTGAGAACACATTTTTGTTGAAGAAGGATGAGAATGACATTGCGAAATGTTGATGCAGCTATTCTGATATTTCTGGTAAGGAATAAGGAAAAAAGCAGCAACATTTTTCAATGTGAGAATGATACAGATGAAGAGGGAAACTTCTCTGAAAATGATTTTAATCAAAATTAAGGTAACTTTCTAACCTTTACTAAAAAGTTATTTTTATTTTACTCTAAGCCTGACGGCAGTGCATACTCGTTTTACTTAATATTGTCTAAATGAAGAATATTTACTTAAGCTGGAATATTTGCAGCTTTTATCACAGCCAGAGACTTTTTTCATGTACATAATGTTAGGTTCATGCTTTCGTCTATATTATGTCCAGTTCATGCATTGCAAATACTCCTTGACAGCTTTGTTGTTTTATGAATTTGCTAATATGCACTTGTTATCTCTGTTGCATGTATTTTTGACATAACTGCTTAGGTTGAATTGACAAACACCCATGTTTTTACATGGCATTTTTATCACAACGTGCAGGATGGTGGAGAGGAGAGGACAGTTTGATTGTTTGGTTGGGGCTTCCCTTTCTCAAGGCATTCCAATGTTCCTTCCTTTCCATGTCCTATGCTTTCCAAGTTACGGCTGGTTGGTCTGGTTAGGCGAATATTTCGGCTATATTAGTATGATAGCCTGCGTGGTCCAGGGGTAGGATCTATGATTCCCATTCATAGGGCACGGGTTCGAGTCCCGTCGCAGGCAAAGTTGCTTTTTGTTTCCATCCTAATTTTTTGTTTCAGGCGAAAACCAAATTTTTACAGACAGTTTCATGCCTAGTTGACACTTGATACTCACACATCAATATCTCATCTGTAAACAGCCAGGAATAGTCGTACAAAAATGTCTTTACCTTCTCCTGTCTCATTATGTCATCGATCATTAACAAATTCATATACAGATCCTTATGATTCCTCTGGGGTGTTTACCTACGAGGAGAGAAATCATATTCCTAATGGACTGTTTCTAATGTTAGTCTGTATCATTAAGTAAACCTCTCACATAAGTCCATACTCAAAATGTACATAAATACATACCTATTATCAGCCTATTCGCATCCACCACCTATTACCTATATAATGGACAGGGAAGACAATAGCATGAATCCCCACATTGCCGTTCTTTGCACTCGACTCCTTTGGCATCACTTCAACTCAACAACCTGGTAATTAGTCGATGTGGATGGTATCACGGCTGTTATCTCACTAGTCACTTTGCCTTCACCTTCATTTATTGTGAAGTCAGCCGCTGTGGCTGACATGCAAGGCGCATTATTAAAAAAGAGACACTGAGAAACTGGAATTGATAAGTTTTTATCCTTCAGTTCATAATTTAGTGCGAGGCAGACTATGACATGCAGTTGTGTGGACTTAATAACTTGAAAAGCGGCTTACATAAACTCTTTCCAGTCGGCTATCCTACTCTTAACCTTGTTTAATAAAATATTAGATTAGGACAATAAAAGCTATCCTTTCCTTTACTGTTGCTTTACTGTTCGGTTGAACCATAAATGAAAATTAAAACAACTGTGCTGAGCAGCGGTACGCTACCTTACTGTAATTTTCATTTTACAAAAGGCAGAGTAGAATCAAGTTACATTTTTTTGCGATAGGAGTGTAAAAATGGGGTGCATTTTGAACGCAAAGAATGATATATTTTAATCCGTTTTGTTTGTGATAGTCTTCCTCTTATCGAGGAATCCTGGGATATAAATTGGGCACATGGTATATTCCTGTATTCCATCCACCAGTCTGATCATACTAAACAAACGCAACATGGTCCAGGCTAAACTATCTGCAGTAATAAATACAATCGTGGCAGTTGCTGTTGAAAGTCTCCAGTGAAGTGATAGGAAAAGGTTAATTATTACTAATTACCTATCTCCTTAGACTACAAGGAATAAAAAAAATTAAGCAACGAAATGGAGTTTGTACTTGCTGGAACAGCAGCATCTATTGCAGGAGCCATATGCAATCCATTGGAAGTAGTAAAAATTCGGATGCAGTTGCAAGGAGAGCTGCAGGCGAAAGGCAACTACAAGGTTCATTATAGGTCTGCAAATCTGCCCAATAAAT
>JAHZND010005108.1:0-17914 GCA_027744115.1 Acrocyrtus sp. NNG-2020 | reverse complement strand
GACACAAACTGTGCGAGGGAAATGGCCATTGTATTACTACGATTACCTTTAACGACAACGACAATTTGATGAGAATTCCTGGCTGGAGTGACACATCGGTAAATTCCTAATCAGTTACCAAAATTTGAAAAAAAAGTAAATGAATTTTAAAAGGTGTTTGACCTTAGGCTTTCAATCATTCCCTGTTGCTGTATTGTTTACCCGAATCTTCTGGTTCTGCGTTCTCAATTGATAAGCGGTACTCCAGGAAACTGTCTCTGCCTTCTTCTTGAGCCCATCCCTCTGGGTATTCTCTGCCATGCAAAATAGGATTTAGGTAAAATAAGAGCCAATATGTCAGAAACAAAATAAGTAAACTCACCTTTCCCCATTCGATATTTCCCATTTCGGAGTTCCGAACTTTCGGATCCAGAGACATTCCATATGCACCGTTGTTCCAGGGTAGACTATTAGCTTTCCATCGCTACTCTGCATTATTGAGCCATTTATATAACGAAATAGAATTGTTGGCGGTTTGTCCACTGCGGCAATTAAAAACACATTACCCTTAAAATTCAGGTGACAGAAAGGAAGATATATATATTTAGAGAAAATATACTTACGGGACAGGTCATGATGCTGAGAAAGACCCTCACACTTGGGACTGACGCCTATCCACTGGCCAGAAATGCACTTTCTCTTTGATGCCCCCTTCAAAAGAAATTTTCCGATATCTTCGCACCGTGATATCTGGCCATGAGATAAAATCTTTATTCAAAATTGTTCTCAAGAAAACTATAACCTTGTCTTGCATTAGTTACCAAAATGGAATAGGGAGGAAAGTCATAGTGCTCTTTGGAAAGTTGCTCCTCTTTACTAAAAGTAACAACATAGTGCCCTTCTCTGTTGTATGCACAAGAGGAGTTAATGAGCTTCAACAGCTCCTTAATCTCGCTGAATGGAGGGTCTGGTCCTTCTAAAAAACATTCACAGTTTAGTTGTACACTTAATTATTGTGGGTCAAAACATTGGGTCTAATAAGTGATAATGACAGAATGGAGTACATGAATAGGAAGGTACGTGTTTACCGCAGGTTATGTTCCGAGTATTCTTCGTCCAACTCCCATCACTGCAAATGATTTTCCATCTACTTTTTGTCTTTCCCTTTCCATTGGCGCACCGATACAGTATGTCTGATGCATTGGCGAAGCTAACAATGACATACATAATTAGCAACAATCAAAATCAACTCAATCAATTTCCTGTAGCTAACCTGTATTCCGTTTCATAATCCAGAGGGCGTCCCCCAAAGTACATAATCGTTCCTTTTTCTTTCGGAGGTCTGCCACATGACTTCTTTCCTTGTAAATCCAAGCTGGATTGGCCAAGATCTAACCAGACAGAGCGTCTTTTGTTACTTTCACTTGCGGTTGCACCTTTGGCCGAACCCATCCCTTTGAGATTATCGAGCGTTTTGTTTGCATCCTGCTTAGGTATACTGGAGGTAGGAAAGCACAATGCTCTAGCTGGCACCCACTCCCCAAATTGACATCGCACTGGACCAGCCTCAGCTTTTCTATAGTCATTTCCACAAGAATAGTCCACCTGCAAAATTCAATCATTAAAGAGAGTTATCACTGTTGTAGTACATGTGTATAGCCAATCTGTTTCGAATAATTGATGCACTAGTAAACCCCAACCTCTGTTCCATGAATAACTATGTTTCCGGGTCGGTATCGTCCTGCATATGCGCCGTGCTGGATCTGCAGTAGTCTACATGGCGCTGGAGAAAGCAGAGTAAATAAATATTTTTATATGTGCCACACATTTTTACATAGATATGTGGAAGAGATGCTTCTGTCTCTGGTTTCAAGTGTGTACCTGGCATGCACTCAGGAACCTCTCCGACATCCCACTCCCCATACCAACACATGAGTTGGCTAGAGCCTCTCAGTGAGTATCCCTTAGAGCAACGGTACTGGACTACCCTGGAGTGTTTCACTAGTTCCTGGAAGTACAGCGTCTTGTTCCCGTCGGAAAAATATCCCGATGGAATGTATGGAATCTTGCATGGTACTTTTTCATGCCAGAGGAGAGAGCAGCGAAAGAACGAGAGAGAAAGAAAGGGAAGAGTAAGTAGAACGTGAAAAGCAGGAAGAGCACGACTTTCAGTGCACAACTTCCCCAGTTTGTTTGTACAGAAGGGAGAAGAGCAGTTTCCAAAAGTTTATTTTTACACCTTTGCAGTTTCTCTACTGACAGTTAACAGAGATTAGATTAACTTACAAGCATTACAATGTGGAGTTTTGGGCTTCCAAGCTCCATATTTACAGCGGATTGAGTCATTTGCCATGTTTAACTCGAAACCGTGAACACATGTGACTTCTAGTACTGTCCCGTCGTTGTACGTGTTGTTTTCGTTCAGCACTCCATGCAAAATCTTAACTTGAAGATTTTGCTCTCCATCCAGAGGCTCACAACCGTATGGCCCTAAAGAGCATTGTTAAGGTACTTTTTGTACTGGCTCATTTCCAGCTAATTGTACTATGTAATTGATAAATAGGTTACCTGAGTCGTACTCGTCTTCCTCTCCTGGCCGGCCCCGCTTCTTTCCTCGTCGACCACCACCTGCTCCACCTCCACCGCCTCCCCCGCCACCCTTATTGTTGTTTCGTGCAGCAATTGCTCCTGCTACGTACGAAAGAAATAAGAAAATTCATAGCTTCTGTCACAAATCATGGGAAATATCATAGCAGTGCGATTTTAACAACTCATTACATCCTTTGGAGCCTATTGATCGTCTTCGCCTACGCCTTATCCATCGAAAGTTTGGATGTTGCGACGGGACACATCTTAATTGTAAAATAATACGTTTGGTCAAGTCTATATTTCTAGATGCACATAAGTACTTGCTGTGCTCGATTATCAGAGGTAAATCTTACTTTGGCGAATCAATTTTTGGGGACCACTCCCCCCGAATGCATGTCTTTCCCTGAGGTCCATCCCCTAGCACATATCCCCTGTCGCATTCAAACATGATCTGTCGGTTGGTCGCAACCTTCGTGACGTAGTTTCTGTAGTCGTATAAGCCCATGTTGCCCACCAGGAGCACCCTTCCGTTAGGAATGCTTCCAGGAAATTTACAAAATACTGTAAATTATTCCGCGAGTTAAAAATCCGTTCAGTACTGTGTTAACTTTTATGAAACAAGAGATGTAATTAGGTTGTCCGGAGTATTGGAAGTTGGTTGAAAATACCTTGATTACAAGTTGGAGTTTCTCCAATCCAGTCTCCGTATTGACACTCAGTCACGTTGTGCCCGACTAAGGTGTATCCATCACGGCAAGTGAACCGGGCTCTCATTCCGTGTCCGGTCTTTGGTGCTATTACCATCCCGTGTTTTGGCGTCCGTGGAAGACTTTTACAGCGAGCTGTTAAAAAAACACAGTACATTACATAACTGCCTTGCCTTACTTATAAAAAGAACAGGTTACTTACCTGGCTGGCAACGAGGCGCTTGAGTGAAAGTCCCATTGAAGCACTTCGTTGGCGAATTGCTTTGCGAAGGCTCGTATCTAATCTCACATAAAATATCAACGAGTTTCCCGTGCGGCACTGAGGATCCAGGACGATGGTGTAACCTCGCCACCTCTGTATCGTTTCCAACATTTCCCTCGGTGGGGTCGATGCGCGAAGTAATGTTCCCAAAAGCCACGGTTGGAATTTTGCAGGGAGCTAAATAGCAATGGAAAGTTAGTTACATTTTTTCGCTTAGCTAACTGCAGAGCCACTTCTTTCGATCTTATATTTTAATTGTTAATATAATTTCAAATTAGCCCTAGGAAGAACCCGGAAAAGGTCGACGTAAGAGCTTTCACGGTTATTTAGGAACAAACCGAAACAATTTGGAGGCGGGTATCGCCACCGACCGTCAACTTGGCAGAGGGATGACGTGTGGCCAACCAGAGTCATCCCTTCGTGACACCGGAATATTACTGAAGCTCCGAGCGCCGTTCCCTTCTCAATATTTTCCAACCAGCCATTCGGCAACTGGCCGGGGTGGCCACAGTTGATTTCTGCACGCAGATCCATATAGTTATAAAATAGGCATAGTCTTATGCTTTTTGAAAAGAAGAAAGAAAAATATTCTCGTTCTCCGAAATGAAAGAGACTGACAGAGCTGAATTGGCGTAAAACATGGAGAAAGCTCCAAAGCTGTGGATTTTTTTCTGGGTCAGCTTGTACCACTTTTTATCAGACCTTTTCCCGTCCTCACAAAAATAAATCTTCCTCAAAATGAATTTTTTGAAATGTCTACCGTGGCACTTCGGGAATGGAGTACTCCAAGTCCCGTCTGGTTGACAGACAGTGCGGTCATTATCTCCATCAAATGTCATCCCCTCTAGGCAATGAAACAGAATCACTGCGTGCAGAGTCATTCTAGTCCCTTCCAGCCATCCGTTGTATAGGATTCCGGGACTCCCACAGTTGATCTCTGTTTGCATCAGTATTTCTTATCATTTTGCCTTCGTAAGAGAAAAATGCTGATTTTTTGCCTTTCACAAACTCATGCATTTTTTATGCTGAGTAGTTTTAATGTTTTAGTTTAGTTTAGGGTTAAACAAGCGTAAAGCAACTAGTGCGGCGAATGCTAGTGCTCTCACGCTAAGTATTAATCAGTTTAGGTACTTAGGTATCTTTGTGCTATCTCTGCTCTGTTTACTACAGCTTCAGCTCTGAGACTCAAAACCGTTTGAACGCTTTCACTAAACGCCACGAGGCTTACCTTTGCACTGTGGTTCTAAGCCCGACCACCGCTTGTTTGGCCCGCATCTCCGAGTGCTTTCTCCCACAAGCATGTAGCCGTATTTACACTCGTAGTTGGCCGCCGAGTTGAAAGTCGTCGAAGAGTACATTACTTTCCCATTTGCTGGATGCTCCAGATCTGGACAGTGCACGGCTATACAAAATCAAAAAAATCTGGGTTTAGCCATAAGACTAGAACTAGACTTGAATAGAAAACAGAATACTCGCAACTTCCGTGAGGACTTACGGACACAAGTTGGCAAGTCTTTTGGAAGCCAAATCCCTTCCGGCTGACAAGTGTGCTTCGCACGTCCCACCAACTCGAATCCAGGCTGGCAGGCGTACGTGATTTCACATCCGACGTGGATACAAGTCTTCTCTTTACTTCCATTGAGAATGTCGGCTGGTTCCCCGCAACTTTTTGCTGATTCAAGAGATTATGACAAAAAAAATGGAGTAATGAAATTTTCTTGGTATTGATTTTTTACGTTGGATTCTGGATTCCAAATACAATAAAGTGGTATCGGTATATTCTTACGCTCGCAAGTAACGTCTGGGCCAAACCACTTTGCGGTTGAGTTATAGAAAAAACACTTGGTACGTGCGAATCCTTTGGTCGTGTAACCTGGAAGGCATTGGTACATCAGCGAAGTGTCCAAGTCAAATGTTGCTTGGCCCACGGGAGCATTATGCCGAGCGTGTTCGATGAGGGGCGGCTCCGAGCAGAATGCTAAAGCATTAAAAAAGCAGTAATTAATGTTAGCATAAATAATTAAATTTTTATTGAAATGAGATCCTTCACAGGAACCTTTACTGTTTTTTGTGCAAGCTGGAGCCGTTCCTGACCACGTTCCTAAAATGGTAGCAATATAACATTAATTTTAGTATTCACATTTTAGACGTGATGAGTGGTCGAATCAAAAGTGAAGTCGTTTAAATAGTTGTGCAGATTGAACAATTAATTAACAATATGTACCGTCAGCCTGACAAACACGCTCCTCCATCCCAACCACTTTAAATCCATCAGGGCATGTGTATGTGGCCTTCGAGCCGAACACTTTCCCCGAAGCTTGAACTTCACCTAATTCTTGCGGTGGTTCTGGGTCTAGGCACTCCTTCTCTGAAAACACGAAATAATTACATTATGTTTCAATTTTTTTGAAGTTGAATATGAAAATTCTTTTATGCACAACTACTGAGTTTTTTATGCCATGCCTGGTTTAATACAACTTAGTCCGCAAGCCCCGTCGCACATGCACTTCTTCCGCTTGCTTTTGCAGTCTTCATCTGACGTACACTTGCGGAGACAATTGCGTCCTTGTAAATTAGCTTGAGCGTCATCCCGGGGGCACTGTTCCGAAGGGACATTTCTAGGGTTTTTGTAATAGAGTCGAATTTGGGAATGCAACTCGGGGGAGGGATGATGCCACGCCCATGTACTAACTGACCAGATGAAAATAATAAGCCAAATTTAAGTCACCATCAAAGAATCTTAAACTTAATCAAAGCCTACTAGTTGTTTTTAGCATTATTGAGTAAACCGAAACCGTATATAGGTAATTACATATACGGCACATCATACAATGCATGCTTGTAAACTTTCAAGAACGGATATTTTCCCCAGGGAAAGTTTTTGCGAATTACGTAGTGAGGATCTGATGCCAAGGCAGACTTGTGCCAACTTTCTCCGCACAATTTACAGCCCTTATGCATACACAGTTGAAGTTCCTGCCAATTCCGGCACAGACACCAAGAAGATTCATTTCTCTAGAAAAAAGCCTACTCTAAGCTAGTTTCCTCCTTTTTACCTGTGATTGCAATAAGAAGTGCACCTAGGCTTTCAACAAGAATTAACTCCTTCGTCCTCATTTCTCTTTTCCTCTTCGTCTATTCTGCACGAATAATTCTTCGTAGCTTTCTCCTCCTTCACATGTGTGCTAGTGGTGAGTAACGACGAAAACTGGAAAAATAAATGTTACTTTCTCTCCTCTTCTCTTTCACCTGTCGCTGATGATTTATCCTGGTTTTGAGAAAACTTAAATGGAAGAATAACTAACTTTAAGCTGGGGAAAGGTGGTGGGACAGTCGCGTTCCACTTAAAGTGACCACAGCGAATAACGCCCTATTAGGACAGCATGATTACAGAAAGAAGCACAGCTTTGGAGAACTACTACACAACTACTGACTGGAGTCACGATGAGAGGTGATGTAAATAAATAGAGGCAACATTGTTCTCCTCGCAGATTCCCAACGAATTCGTCTGAGAGAGGAAAGTGGTTGGATAACCTCATTACTTCCGTCCTTCCCTTCCACCCACACCAACAACCAACTACATTTCCATTGTCACTGCCACCCCACCACTTTTAGTTTTAAGGCTGTGCAGTAGTTCCTTCTTTCTTGCTGCAAATTGGGTGTATGATATGATCGTAGTCGCATTTCATTCATCACGTTACTGTTTCTGTGCACATACATGGGCGAGCTGTATCATGGAGCGCTATGTAAGGAGAGGGTATCTTTCCGGAATGCGTCTTATCCCAAACAACTGATTCCTGTATCCCTTGATGCTCCCATCTGAATGGGATACTTTCTCCCCACAGGGTCTCCCACACCTTTCACTTCGACCGTATAAAGGACGAAGCAGAAAAGTTTGGAAATGTACCGAAGTATTGATTTCCCCTTTTCCAAGCGTGGAGGATGACAAGGAGAAAGCAGAAAAGGAACTTTGTGCATG
This sequence comes from Acrocyrtus sp. NNG-2020, assembly GCA_027744115.1. Taxonomy (NCBI): domain Eukaryota; kingdom Metazoa; phylum Arthropoda; class Collembola; order Entomobryomorpha; family Entomobryidae; genus Acrocyrtus; species Acrocyrtus sp. NNG-2020. Next base: position 10,398 of record JAHZND010005108.1, on the reverse strand, counting down.
TGGACTGTGGAGAGAGCAATCTTACAAAGAAGAGATGCTGATGCTACGTAGTTTTTTTTGCAAAACTGCTCCTTTGAGGCTCACTTTTCAAGCGCGTGGAGTGGAGATGACGGGAAGCCAAGGAAGCACGTTGCGTGTAAAATTGCATGCATGAAAAATTATAACAAAGACTGCAACCCAAAATGCGTGTCTTGTTTTTTGGCTCTACTAGCTTGTACTGTCACATTTAGTTGACGTTTCTACTGGAAGGTCAGGCCGTTCCTTTTGACTGGCAACCAGCTCACTACATAAAAAGATTTTTGCTACCTAGTCAAAAAAAAAAAACTGCGATTATTATGCACAGGCATACAAGACATGACTAATTACAGTAAGAAGCACAAGAACAACGATCTGATACTGTTCGGATCGGTTTCAAGGAAGTGGCAGCACACTGAGGAGGGCTTGATTCGAAGGAAACTAACAAGCGATTGCGATTGCTTTCATGTATATCCATTTTAATAAGCCTTACATACATGGTATTGGAATTGGAAGGGGAGAGGAGCTGCCTCTCTTCTTCAGCATCAGTAACTCTTCATTTCTTATCCTATCCTAAGAACTCTATTTTAGTTGGCGTTTGTACGATACCCTCACACTTCTCAGATAAAAAAGGGTTTAACTGGCTCGAGTGAGTGACTAATCAATCAAAAGAAACGGGATGCTGCTAACCCGACGGGTGTAGTATTTGTATTTAGAAAAGCAGTGTTGTACGAATGGAAGACTTTAAAGAAGAAATGATCGGTACACTTCGTCTTTACTGCTAACAGAGGTAAGACATATATATCCATATTAATAACCATGTAATCAGTTAGCTTCGTGTATTAGCTAACTTTAAAAGAAGAGGAGTGAGATGAAGGATGTACATTATTGTACAGCAAGAGCATGCGTTATCGGGATTTGGAAGCAAGGAATTTTGCAAATGGCTGCCGAATTGCTGAAAAATATGAAGTCGTTATATATTGTCGTTATGTTATACGAGCATAGGGTGGAAGTTGTCAAAGAGTTAGAAATCTGCTTAGCTAATAATCTCCACGTCATTCTGTGCTGAACCTTGTATTAAATTAGTTGTGTAAGGAGAAGGAAATTGGTGTAGACACGACACAGAACTCCGCAACTTATCTCACGATAAATTTGAGTTTCATGTAGATAATTTTCGGTTTTTAGTGTCCAGCGTTTATTTTCTTGGGAGAAAATTACCACCGTCAATTTGCTCAGGTGAGTTAATTTAATGGAATATATAAAATTGCGGATAGATACATATAGAAAGGACTGTAATAATAGGGAAATATGTCAGGAGTAAAAAATTTTATATTTTATTTTTCAGGTTAAATTTACAAGTGGCTTATTCTTCCCAATCCAACCAGGACATTTTTGAAGATTTTGTAATTTAAAGCTCCGCTTGGTAAAGTAATACTTACTTACTGTAATTTTATACACTTTATACAGATTTATACCTATAGCACTTTTTGCAGCATACGTATGTACTGTTACAAAAAACGATTTGATTAGAATAGAAGAAACGGGTAAAATTGGCTGGGTTGTTGTACAATGTTGTTGTAGGTTTCGACGGATTATTCATGGATGACAACAGGGGACGTCGAAGGTCTCGAGAAGATCACCCGAGACACTCCCGAAGGAGGGACGAAAGACAGCGGAGCGAGCCTAATTATCGAAGGAGTCGAAGGGGTAGTCGAGATGGAGAAAGACGTGGAGGAAGCGGTCGTCGCGAGTGGAGGGAGAGCGGAAGTCGGTATGGAGAAGGTAGAAATTGGGAGAGAGTGGGAAGAAATTTAGAGAGGCATAGAGGCCGTGGTTCAGGTTCGTCTGGGCGGAGAAATCGCGATGCTGACCGTCAGAGAGAAGGTAGAAATGGGTGAGAGAGTGGGAAGGAATTTAGAGGGGCATAGAGACCGTGGTTCTGGATCGGTTGGGCGGAGGAATCGAGATGCTGACCGTGAGAGAGGGGGTCGTGCATTTAGAAATCCCAGTCGCAGCCCCAGCTCCAGAAATTCAAGATGCAACAATGAACATCGTGGACATGGTAATGGTAATGGCTCAGGTTCCCCACGTCCGCAATATAGGCTGCGTCGTATTCAAGGTCTAGTAAGTCTCCCTGGTGTACGTACTCCAGAATCTCCCTCGAATAGCCCAATGTGGCCTCCCCTAGATGGCTCAGGATCCCCCGCATATAGCCCAATGTCGCCTCCCGAAAACCCTCCAGGATCCCCCCAAAGTCCTCCAAGGTCCCCTGGATATATCCCAGTTTCACCTACCCCGGGTCCTTCAAGGCCCCCTCCAGTGTCCCCTGTCCCAAATGCCCCAAGGTCCCCTCAATTTCAATACGTGCCAGGATCCCCCGCATACAGCCCAGTATCACCTCCCCAAGATGAGTTAAGGTCCCCATCGCCTATTGAAAATGACCCACCTCCTCAAAATGCTCCAAGGCTCCCTGCATACAACCCAGTGTCACCGTCGCCTCCTCGTAATGATCCGGTGCTCCCTGCATACAACCCAATGCCACCTCCATCCCCACCTCCCCAAAATGCGTTAGTAAGGTTGCGTGTATATGGCCCTTTATCGCCCCCTTTGCATGCTCGCCGACTTTTCCATGGTCCAGGCTCCTTGGTAGTGCGCAATATACAGGATCTTTACGATCCAGAGTTCATAGACTCGTTCTTTTTAGGCGCTCGCGCACACAAACCTCCATCCCCGGAAATAGGACCACCTACTCTTTCACAAGAACCTCCCACTCCTTAATAATCGCGAGCATAATTGTTATTGTAATTATAATTGTATTATATATATTATATTTAACTATACTATAATGAAATTGGTGGTAACAATAATAATAATAATAATAATAATAATAATAATAATAATAGTGTTGATGCGTATTATTATAGGTTGTATTTGCGAAATATTTACATAATTGAGTGGTGATTTTCTAACTTTGATGTAGCTGCATAATATATGTATTTCGTATGTTTCGTAAGTTTTGTGGTAAGAATTTATAATTGGGTTCTTTAATATGGAAAATGAACCTGTTTTTGTTTTTCTAATTATGTATCTTTAACCTGGCTAATTAGATTTTAATGGTGTACAAGGTACGGAGTAGTATGTAACCTATATTTTCATTAAGCTGGCCTGGTATTTAATGATAATCATTAAATTTATGACGTTCTGTTTTTTCTTAGGTATATTACATTTATTAAAACCATAAATCATTTAATCATTCGCATTATAACAAGTGATTTTGTTGGACAAAAGGCTATAAAAGCATTTGAAACTTCCTACTATTCAATCAATGCAAATTATTAGTGAAGGTATAGATTTTGAAGCTATAGTATATCATTTGATCAGTTTTGAATTTAAAGTTACGACATTTCGACTATGAGATTGGAATGGAAAGTCCAAACTTATGTATTCTAAACATGTAGGTAGTTCAACGCTCACAATCCATCGAATTCTTGCTTATTGGGACCACATTTGAGCAGATGAACCATATTGTCGGCATTGTCTAATAGCCTCGTTAAAACCTTCGCAAAGGGTAATATCACCCTGCGATTGCGTGCATTGTAGAAAAGCTCTGATTTCCCTGGAGCACGGATCTTGTTGCTGCTGTTGTTGTTGCTGCACCATCGGTTGTTCTTGCGTTTGCTGAACCTCCTGAGGATGCTCACCGCCACCACTGCCTAATCCCCCTACAAGAGCGTGTCCCACAACATGACCCTAAAGAAGGTAACATTAAAAATAATAGTTCATAACATTCAATTCAACTTATTAAACCAATATCTGTGATTATTTTTCTTGGACATAATATAACACTATTCGTACCACTGCAGATCCAACAGCCACTCCCCCTGCTGTGGCTGCCATTTGTCCAAGCAGACCAGGTTGACGTGGTGCAGCCTGGGGAGCATGCATTGGCTGTGTCGGTGGGGCAGGTGCGCGTGCTGGAAGGTTGGACCTTAAAATTAAATATAGTGCGTAAAAAGCTAAAAGATAATGATTGATTCAAACAGCTACGACAGTTATGATACCTGGGTGAGGCCCTTGATGGACTTGGGCTACGTCCGCGTCTTGGCATTATATTATTTTTTGGAAAAGTGCAGTTTCTGGGGCTGAAATTAAACTAGTTTCCGAATACAGCGTCCTCCTCGACGATTTACTGAAACAAGCCCTGGTGAGATGTCCGAACAGCTTTAAATAAACCACATCGAGTATTGATATCAAATAATGTTATGAGTATGACCAATTTGTTAATTACAAAATGATACTACTTTACTACTATCGTTCTCATTAATTAACACAGTAACAACCCAATCTTGAATTGTATGATGTATTAATGTGGTAATTAATGAGAAGTCTATGTAAATAAAACGTTGAAGGTTGGATTTTAATTAAAATGGTCGCAATTTCAAACTACTAACAAACAACGTTATTCCTTTAATCTTTACAGCTCGCTAGCCGCTAATCAATTCGCCGTTCAATGCTCTGCTAATTTTAATTTCGTATATAAACAAGGCAAATAGAATACTATAATAGGGTATAGACAGTGGATAAACCAGTTATGTTATCTTTCCAGTAAAAACTATAAAACAGTCCGTTAATTGTGATTATTGATACGATGTACGTACTTTTCCAACTTTCCTAGTCTTCCCTACAATTCCAGGCAAAAGACTAGAAAATTAAACTTCAGTGACTGAATCTCAACTACCAGATAAGAAATATAATAAAACGATAATTGAAAGTACAGCACTATTTAATGAGATTTATTTTATATCACAAATCAATCTAGAACGGAGCCTTACCAACCACTTCTTTGATAAGTGAGGCGTGAATTGTATTTACGTGTGCCTAAACAAACACTCACATCATCTGCTGTCTGCTTTGGCTATATGCTATGCCATTCATGCAGGCAGACAAATAAGTCAGCGTGTGTGTAGTGTGCTGTACTACGATACGTGGTGTGGTGTTGTGGTAGAATGTTGTGATGATATGCAATAATTATAATTGCTTTGGATTCCTTTTCTATGAATCCAAATCGACTTGATTATGCCAAGCGATTGGAGTGATCATATCATATCATAAATTTTGATTAATGCACTTACAATTTAAAGAATTGTAGAATTTTTATTCGCATCTAAGAATAAGAATTACATCAAGTAGATTTGCGTACCTAAAGCATAATATAAGAGTTGAGTACGAAGGCTCTTGCAGCCGACTAAAGAACTTTTATTTTTTGGGCACATGGCATGTGCACTCATTAAATTGCAGTATTACATGACATTCGACAATGTACATATGACATAAAGAAACTGACATTAAATATTATTTACGACAGTGTACGCAGTTTTAAAAGAAACTTGCTTTGCTTCTCTTATTGGCTCGCCTTTGCAGCCTGCTTTTCGTATTGTTCCATTCTATCCAGAATTACTGGGCGAAAATGTCGAATTAGACCCTACAATATAAAAATAAGTATATTTACTTTCACTATTATACTTTTATATTGTGCATAATCACAATTACAATAATTACGCCAAACTTTAACTTTGTAGAACGTACCTGAACAGGCCATGCTGCTCCGTCACCCAAAGCGCAGATAGTATGTCCCTCAATCTGTTTGCTGATTTCCCACAACATATCAATTTCTTCGGGCTTTGCCTGTCCCTTAACTAAAAACATGGTATAATGGGTTAACAAAGTTTCATTACATTTTGTTCTCAAAATACCTAGCATCCTATTAATACAAGAAAGAACTTTATAAGAATGAGAACTAAAGTTAATGATAAAGTTTTTTACCAAAGCGAGCCATTATTTTATTCATCCAGCCGACACCTTCTCGACACGGAGTGCATTGTCCGCAGGACTCATGCTTATAAAATTCGATGAGTCGCGCTATTGCCTTAATTACATCCGTCTGCTTATTCATAACTATAATGGCAGCTGTTCCAAGGCCAGTTTGTGCTGCAACCAATCCATCGAAATCCATAGGTACATCGTCACAAACACTACATAATGAGAAATTTTTAGTTAGAGAAATTTTTAGAGAAAGCTTTAGTTAGTTAACCATATACGAAAATCTAAGATTGCGAAATTCCAAATTGTGTCAAACAAGAAAATATGTAACCACATTAAAAGTTGATACCTTTTTGGAATTATTGGTGTGGATGATCCTCCTGGTATTATTCCTGTGAAGTTATTGTTATTATAAAAATGCGAGTGATTATAATATACTCATTCAACTCAAGCTTTTTTCCCTGATATTTACGTAATTGCGTATCAATGCAACATAGACTCACCCAGAAGGTTATCCCAGCCACCAGTCACTCCACCGGCATGAATTTCAATTAATTCCCTTTAAAATTTAGATAAAATAAAACATAAGAAACACATTAAATATGTTCCTGGAAGAGTAATACTATAAAATAATATTTTTGAGTACTGAAACTGAACTATGAGAAATTTTAAAAATCGTACTTGAGAGGAATAGACATTTCATCCTCCACGGTGCATGGCTTATTTACATGACCAGAAATGTTGAAAAGTTTCGTGCCTGAATTTCTAGGTCTTCCAAACGACGCAAACCATGTCCCACCCCTTCGGCAAATAGTTGGAGCAACTGCTACAGTTTCAACATTGGAAACAGTTGTCGGACAGCCAAAAACTCCGATATCAGCAGGGAAGGGTGGCTTGAGCCGTGGCTTTCCCTAGTTTAGAAAAAATTAAACGCATTAAAGCGAGTTACTGGCCAGTATGTGGTAAGAATTAGCAAACACAAATAATTTTAAGATGAAATTGTAAAGTTTGAGTTCTCAAAACCAAGTTCATACCTGTTTTCCTTCGATTGACTCAATTAGCGCAGTCTCTTCTCCACAAATGTACGCTCCGGCTCCACGGTGCATGAAGACATCGAAGTCATAGCCTGATCCGCATGCATCTTTCCCAATGAGCCCTGCTTGGTATGCCTGTGTTATAATAGTGCATTTAATTAATGATTCATTTAACTAATTAATTAACTTGAAAGTACACTGAAAGTCTTTAAATCATAATGACACCCCACCTCATTGATTGCTAGTTGCATATTTGATGCTTCATTATAAAACTCTCCTCTGATATATATGTAAGCAGCTCGGGCTCCCATAGCCATTCCAGCAACAAGACAACCTTCGACAAGTTTATGTGGATCATGACGCATGATTTCTCGGTCTTTACAGGTCCCTGGCTCTCCCTCGTCAGCATTAACAACTAAATACTTAGGTCTACAAAAATAGATTTAGTATAAAAATTGAAATAATTATCTATGTCAGTCATAATTTGCTCAATGCATAACATTTGTTCTTGGGTTTATTAGCCAAAAATTAAAAAATAGCATCAAAATTTAAATTCATACTAGCTATTACTTATTATTAATTATTGTTATACCGTTATTATACCTACAGAGATGCTAGATGCTGTAGATATTATTACATAGGTATTTTTAAAATAGTAAAATTAGCGTTTAAATACGCAGATAGTGTACCTTTGCAGGAGGAGCGGATGCAGCGGCTGCATTATTCTGAATTACAGCGGATGTGTTAAAACGTCGAGCCTGCAACAAACCAACAATTCTGTACTTTATCACAAACATCAATTTACATTTTCGTGTACTGAAGTTCAACTGTTCAACTTACTTTTCCCATTTTGAAATACATAATTACTTTGTGTTGATAAACTTACCAGTATTCTTGAAACCTGAGCCATGTTGCTTCTGTCTCCTGAAATAGCACAAATTAAAATTCCACAGTTTTAAACATTCTTTTATTTTGCCGGAACATTTTCTATTTATTATTTTAACAAACTTGAGCAAACTTTTACTACAATTTAAAACATGTCCATGTTCAACTAAAAACTAAATGTATGAAGCTGCCTAGCTGGTATTCCTCGTATTACAAAGCATTACACAGTACGGTTTAATGTCTTACTGCCCGCAAATTAACTTACCAATTACCGCTTACTTCCAATTTCTTTTAATCAGCTGGAATCTAATTTCGGAGCATCGCTTATCACATGCTCTAAAACTGCTTTTACCAAACAATACAATAGGCAGCGCAGCACAATAATAAAACACACGGTAGCAGATGCCGAGCATCAGCCATACCAGCTGTGTAGAGTGCAAAAGGAAAGTTGAGGAAGAGAAGAAGACACTCTCTCACATGCAGAGCAGATACATCTAAACAATAACACAATCCCCCAAAATAAATGCTTTTTACATTTTATACGCACTCGCCTTCACATTTCATTTCAGCATTTCAGTAAAGGGAAAGGGCAGAGGGGCCCCATATGAAAATGGTGCCAATCGAATCAATCAGAAACTTTCGGTGAATGAATGGTGAAACTAAAATTCTCGAAAAACTTAAATCTTCGCGAGTAATAGTAATAATGACTGTAATCATATATGCGACAGTGACTCCCTTTGGCGGCCAAAATTGGAACTAAACATTATGACGCTCTCCTCTGTATACTGCCTTTCTTATTACTTTTCCCATTTCTGTGAAAGCATTCCATTTCAGTAACGTTTACTTCATTTCATGGTGACATTTCTGTCATGCTGTAAAGGGAAAGGGCAGAGGGGCCCGGGGCCCCATATGAAAATGGTGCCAATCGAATCAATCAGAAACTTTCGGTGAATGGTGAAACTAAAATTCTCGAAAAACTTAAATCTTCGCCAGTAATAGTAATAATGACTATGCTCATATATGCGACAGTGACTCCCTATGGCGGCCAAAATCGGAACCAAACATTATGACGCTCTCCTCTGTATACTGCCTTTCTTATTACTTTTCCCATTTCTGTGAAAGCATTCCATTTCAGTAACGTTTACTTCATTTCATGGTGACATTTCTGTCATGCCCTTGGGTTTAATTGAATTCAGGAGAAAGTTAAAAATCTTCTATCCAGTAAAGAATAGTAAAGTACAAATGATTCATGCATATCGCCTTTGGTCGTTGCTTGATCCGTTGAAGAAACAGTAGAACAAATTCTCCAGCTCACTCAGGACACTTTGACTCCAATCAACTAAGCTCATGGCATAATTTCGTTTATATAACTTGTAAACTAGTCATTTTCTGGCAAATTTCAAGCTTGTCTCTTCCCTCAAGTTCAAGTTCCAACTTTGAATAAGCTCCTTCGCGTTCGAGTAATCAGTCTTTATTAACAACGAGTCAGCTCCCCTCGACTCACCCTTGCAGTCTCCATGTCCCTTTATATGCGGTAAAAAGTACATCCTTCTTTTGGAATTATACTCCAGAAAATGTTAAATCTATCTATGGAGAATTTTAGTATATGTTTCTGCATCCAACTCAGGTAGAACTTCCATTTCGGCAACTTCCTTTGAGAAAGGGAAGAGTTGTGGGGCGATAAAATTTTACGGGGTCAAAAAAGTTGGTGCAACTACAAACCAGTAGCATGCAGTTATACCAAGAAAATCTCATGATAATACAATAAGCTCAACAAAAGAACATATTTTTCCCCTTAGCAAATGTTACAGAAAAAGCTGAGCTGTTTTTATTAGCATGGATAGCAGTAATAAGCATCCAGATCTTAATCTTCAGTTTTTACTCTTCACTGAACAATGCAACATACTACGTAGCGCGCTTTTACAACTTGATTCTCCTGACAACTTTTTCCACACAAGTGGCAGCAGCAAGAGTCCAGGGCAGTTATTAATTCCTGACATATTCTTTATGCAAGCCCACCGCAATTACTCTGGTCAGAGTGATGATAATGGAAAATAAGACTGAAAAGTCTCAGAAACTTTTAATGGACAAAAATATGAGAATTTTAAATGTGCCATGAATAAATTTTTATTCAGTGACGGGTAGAACAGGAGCAGGACCCCAATTGTAGAATGGATAGCAGCCCTGTTTTAATAATGCAAAGTGCTTTGTGATATCCCCTGAAAATGATAATGATATGCGCAACCAGTGTAAATCTATCTTATCTGCTGTTAACTTTTTTTTTATCTCATGCTTCTCATGTTGCAATTATTGGACGAAGGGAGATGTACAAGTTAGCCAGATTTTTTCCGGTTGGCAGATGTACAGTGCACGCAGCTTTATGCATGCTACTAAACTTAGTTAGCAAAGCTTCAGTTTACACTTAATACTAAGGTCACTGGACAGGAAAAAAATTTTACGCGTAAACATTGGAAAAAGTCAAAGCACTGTATAAAAAAAACTGGAAAGAGAGCACAGAACCATGTCATGCTAAAATACTTTTCAGGACTAATGTAGTCAGTGCACTGCAGACTGCAGCTATGTTAATACCTCTTCAAGGTTTTTTGTTCAGGAGCGTGTAATCAGTATTCCACGTTTGTCGAAG
>JAHZND010005107.1:0-11202 GCA_027744115.1 Acrocyrtus sp. NNG-2020 | reverse complement strand
CCGCAGCCCTCTAATTAACGCAGTGGGCAGAAAAAGCAGTTTGCGATTTTCCGCAGCCCTCTAATTTCCGCAGCCCCCAATTGGCGGGAAGCTTAAAAGTAGTACTTTACAATACAAAACGTGGAAATATACTGATTAATAACTGCAAATCAACATATTTCAGTGTAAAACGCAATTGATTGCGTAAAAATCTCGAATTTCTTACACAAAAGTGTAAACAAAGTTTCATTTTGTGTCGTTTTTGACAAATTTTGCCCAAAATTTTCAAAGCTAACTATTTTCCGCAGTGCTCTTATTATCGCAGCCCTCTATTTAACGCAGCTGCGTTCTAGGGCTGCGAGAAAGGCGTTTTCGTGTTTCCGCAGCTGCGGAAATGAGAAGTTTTACGGTACTTAGCAAAAGCAAGTTACCAGGCAGAATACAAGCATAGGAACCATGTTTTGCTTCTGTACTTTCTCGGATTCGATTCAGGTGAAAGAGGAGCTGCGAGATAACTTATATAATGCATTAGCCATTACACAAAGTCAAGTGAGCATACAATGTTTCGTTCTGCCTGCATACGAATAACTATCCCATTCGTTTACGATATGATCCTTTACAGCCCCGTTGCATTATTTTCGGCAAAGCGACACTCACTATGCACCAGTTTACGAGGGAGGTAGTCTGAACAGCTCAATAACAAGAACCCTCCTCATCGGCAGCTCCACTTTCAACAGTTCCAGAAGGGCTAGCTGGAACGGGTACATTTCTCTCCCTTTTTTGTATGAACGGAAACAGAAAGGGAAAGGAAATGGCTTGGCCGATACAGCTGCAGTAAGCATTTGTTACTCTGGAAAAGAGGTTTAAGCTGGAACTAGCCAGAACTTAACACTTTCCGGTTTTCTGTAATGCAGAAAGCACCGAACAGAATGAGTGCATGAATAGATAACTGCACGCATATTTGAGAGAGCGACAGCAACAAACAGCGTATCCTACAGCAAAGGGGAAACCAGTGCTATTTAAGTTGGCAATTTGCTTCCTCAAAGCCAATTTTTTAAAAGTCGCGAGAAGGGGAAAGCTGTCCATGGCTGCGTTTTCATATTTCATAATCTCCCAATCTCCCTGTATTTTTCTCCCCTTCTCTAACACTAAAAGTAGTATTTTAGGCAACAACTGCTTTCTATCGTGCATAATTGAGCAGTAGACTGCAGCGCACGGACATTCAACATGTACTGTATTCATGTACACATTAATGGCCATGTTTCAACTTTAACCAACGAGTATATAATTAGCTGTAGTCTGCCTGCGAATTATAGTTACAAACTTGGAAGTTTGTAATGAACCGTATCCGTATCTTGCTCATTTTAATTTTCAGTTAAGGGAAAGACCCATGTTTATTCGATAAGCGACCAGACTGAATGGCTGCAGGCGAAGTATTTTTGGAGAATCTACTATTTTCTCATACTATTAACATTCCTGCTACACTATCTAATGCGAATGCATATTATAGCACAACTGCAATTCAAAGATACACCCGACTCTTGGAGTTAAAACATAAAATCAGCAACACAACAGCTAGAAAGTACAGTCTAAAAAAGTTTTTGCATCTGAATGGAACAGCATGCAAGGAAAGGGCAAATGGGAAATCATCACGTAATAGTAAGCCCATTGCTTTCATGGAATCCGTGTTTACTCTACTATTCCCTTCCCGTTCTCAGAGTAATACGATGACATTCCCGGGACTCCTACTTTAAATGCCTCCTCTGTGTATTTTCATGCCTTTCCCAGCCTCACTCTACGCTGCGCTGTTGGGCTGGGTTGAGTTGACTAATACAATACACAGGGAAACCAATATAAAGTGAGAGGAAACGTACAGGAATAGCACAGGAACAAGGACGAGACATATTGGAGCTAATACATTCAGAGCTATTGTGTTGTGCTGCATTGTTTAATACATTCTCTGTGAAAGCCTGTCGATTCGAGGAGAAGTGAAAGTCGAGAGAAATTGAATGGGTGTCAGCCAGCACCAGCGCAGCACTTTCGTATTGCAAAGTCGCAGCCAAGTCAAGTCTTTATAGGAAAAAACAATCATGACAGCTCTGACAACGGTGATACCTAAAGGAAAGCCACACCTGTCAATTTCCTTTGTACTACAATGACGATTTTCGCTTTGTGTGCGCTTTCTCCGGATGCAAATAAAACTGACTCATTTTTATTTTGAAGTGAGTGAGTCACGTATAGTTGTATAACAACTTTAAAGCAATTCTACGGCTTGAATTATTACTCAATAAAATGCATGCATTGTATTGAGTGATTTCTTCTTCCGATATGCCTTAAATTTTTGATTAGGCTAATTAGAAATATAAAGACAAAACTTTTGTAAACTGATCCTGGCACACGGTGTGCTGAGCAACTGAGCTGAATTACATCTACAAGCATTTGATTTTTATGTGCGTTTCAATAGGCAAGTCAGGCTGAGACTATAATATACCTAGGTAATCATTACTTCCAATTTTTCAGTGATAGCACTTTCGTTTTGGTCATTTATGCAATACTTCATCATTTTTTAATGATGGATGCCAACAACTAGCAAATAACTACATACAATAGCTTAAGTGGTCGGATTTTCCATGCATTATTATTAATTACGAGTTGTTAAGTTGTTAGAGAAGTTCGAGAGAAGTTGATAGATTCTTTATATAAATTTTTCAAAGTTGAAAATGGATTTTGTAAGCAGGAAGCAACGTTAGCATTTTATTACATGTTGTACCGTACGCGTACCTTACGGAATATTTTGATAAGTTTGAGCCGTGGATTCTTTCTTTTCCTAAATGCTATTCTTAAATTGACATTGACTCAACTTGAAGTTCAGTCCAATGCAGAATACACGCTTGCAAATTGTATGTAGGTATGTTCGCTCAAAAATATGTGGAAATCGTGGGAAATCCGAAGCTTCAGTTTCCTTTGTTCCGATTTGCATTAAACTGCGCAATACCATATCTAAAGTATTATATATTATTGTTCTTTCTAGGTCTAATAATTCATTCGTTAGTACAAACATGCTTAAAAAGGTACTGTTAACTATTGGAATTATTCTACGGAAATTGGAACTACATTCAGCTGTAATTTCAATACTTAACTTATATGCAATTATTTATCCCTGCTATTCTCCAGCCCTTACACATTTTGTATGAGATTGTCAATAATGCAGACAGTAGACATTTATTGTACTTCATTTTTATTCAGACTCATTATTTCTGAGTTTAGAAAGCGTGGATTACCATATCCATGCCTATGCAGTTTGTCATGCTTATTACATGCCCATGTATCTATTTTGCTCTCTCTAGATAATCACAATTCACGACATTCACGAGTCAGTTGGTAACATTTTGCACGTAAAGACAGATAAGAGAGAGAGAGAGTAGGTAAATAGCGTAAATACGTAATAATATTCTTACCTAGTTTATAAATGACAACAAAATTCCAGGCAGCAAAAAAGGCACTTTCCTTTCCCACGTCAATGGACAGACCGGTGATGATGGTATAAATTGAAGATAATAAAGTAAAAATCAAAGCACAAGCACAGTAATTCCTGATGATAAAAGGCAGCGATAACCTTCAGTGCAAAGTACGCCTTTTAGTTTACTGCCGGTTTGTGCAGTTGTACTTGCAATTGCAAAATGCAGAAATAATTACCTATTAAATCAGCGATTTAAAAACTTTAATCCTTTCCAACAGGATTTGTTTTTTAACAATCCTAATTTTGTATTTGTTTAAAAACAATTTTTGTGATCTTCTGAACATACACAATTCTTCTTGGGGAATGTTACGTAAGGTGGAGTGCAGAAAAATGCTAATTAGCAAAAATGTGAAAAGATGCTGCGTGCGGATACACTGTTTTCTACAGCTGATATTGAACGTCGGATATTTTGCAGGTATGCTTTGCTCAGCAAAGTTTGCTGTACAGGTACCAAGGTTTTGCACAGTGTGCATTATGCAGCTTTTCGCCGGGAGCGAGTCTCATCTTCCTTTTCTCCACCCAGTCATTGGAGTTTTTTATGGGCAGGATTCTCACATCATCATCGAGTCATCCTCATCATCATATGATCATTAGCACTAGCGTTTTACTGTTCTCCATTGTCTAACAGATCCAGGGCTTGGCTTTTTCAATAGTATCACACTGAAGGTAAAGCAATTAGGCAAAAATCCATGCAAAATTAATATTCTCATGTTTTTGGAACTTTGTTATGTTCAAACAATGAACAAAAGGGATTATATTGACTCACTTTACATGAATGAGAAAAAAAAGTAACTGCAAAAATTAACACATTCCAAAAGTGCGAACCAAAAACAAGAGTACATAAAAATATCCCAACTGGACTGTCAAGGATAATCCAGTCAGATAGGGATTCAACAGAGTAGTTCGGTAATTTTTGCAAGCTCATGCATTCAACTGCTGTGCTGTGGTTGCACTTGCACTCATTTTATTTGCATCAATTTTTCCATGAAGCTTTATTCTGGGTGTTAGTGAGATGACTCATTCAGCACATCACGATGTGTGGAACGTCAATAAAACTGCTGTCATTACTTAGTAAGTCAATGAATGAGAATTGGGCGAACTGCATAGAATGTTCAATTCATTCCATCATGCATTATGTACGTCATGCGCTCATGAGTTGTTATGAAATAAATTCCATTCCAATGCAATGGCTTGCGGTACTTATTGATATGACTTTTCTCGCTATGCATGCTTCATCGCAAAAAAAAGGGTTGTGAGTTGGTTACCACACCACTCTCTGCCAAGAAATTAAATGTCACATGTTTTCGGTTTAACGTGATCTCTGCACTAACTCTAACTAGTAAGTAGAACGACCGCACCTTCTCCTATGAAATCCATGCGTACTGTGTATAAAAGTAAAATACCATATAATCAACTGACTGAGCAAGCCGGTTTATTCCACTGGCAGTTGGCTCATCGGCTCATGTAACATGGGCAAAAATCCTTGCAAAAACAGAGTTGGGAGTTGGGATTGGGACGTTGGGAGTTGGGGGAGTCTTTTATAGCTTTCGCTCACCGTTCTTCTATATAAGTCCTGCCTTGCTGTATACATATTATGATGTGGCTGTGCGTGATGAATAAATGACTACGCTTAGGTAAAACTAATAAAAGTACATATTAAAGCCGTATGTAGTTTATCAAATTCCAGTTTACCAGTTGGTAAATGGTATAGGTACAGGCGGTGGTCTAATGATGATAGTGAATAAATGGCTGAATGATAAGATACTAACCATAAGATATGGTGTCTACTCTGTACTATGCACTTAAGCAGTAGGCGTACAGTTCCGAGTAAATCAGAGAAACTGACGTTAACGATACGATAAGGAGCATTACATGAAAATGAGAATTGTAAGGCCCAAGACGTGAGAAGGTCTTATATCTCAAAAAGCACTTGATCGTATAACTACAATCATCAGAACAGCCAGTACCAGTATCAGCACTGGCACTAACTCGCTAAAGTTAATGGCCCGCGCGGCACCTCTACCTCAACCTCAAAGGTCTTTTATAGGCACTCATCTTTCATCATGAAGCCTCCATCCACATACCGCTAAAGTGGATTGTTTTATTAACTACTGACTATACATACAAGTTGACAGAGAGTTAGAGGTGGTCAACCGCTTGATGAAGAACCGATTGCCGCATTGCATACATTTATACATTGCATGTTTCTGTTTACTTTCCCGGAAAAAGGGTAAAGTTTACCTTAAAAGTTTCGTCCGAGTGTATTGTGCAAGTGCTCTTTAGCCTCTTTTTTTACTTCTCCATTCCAGCCACGGAATTGCTCACAGGTAATAAAACAAGAAGGAGGGAAAAAAATGTATCNTGTATCTGGACTGAATGTTCTATAAGATCATAGACCGTCCACATTCTATACATAAAAGACGCATTCATGCGGAAGATAGATTGTATTGTAGAAAAAAAGTAGTAATAGATGCAATGCTGTGTGCTATATAAAGGCATTTTTATTCTGCTACAACAAAATCTAAATCTCCACTATTTTTTTGGCCCATTCACACGCAAACCAACTACAAACTCTTCCGACTTCAATTTCCGTATGAATACTTTTGCTGGTCTTGCTGTGCAGGTAACGGGCATGAGCACATATTTCATAAATTTAACGTGTCTGGTTTCTGGTTCTTCTGGTCCCGTTCGTTCTGAATTTTCAAAACCAGACAGACAGCTACGATACTATGAGCCATGAGCTGTGTGGACTCTTCACTCTCTATTCAGTAGTACTAGTGGAGCACATCTTTGATCTTGAAGTTAATTGTGACTGATGTGATGAAAAGAAATCTGAAGGCTATAATCTATACTGGATAGATTGATAAAGAAAAAGGCAAGAAATATTTTTTTCTGTATACAAAGCATTTTATATTTTCAGTCTATATCTATATCCGTGTGTGTCTGTTAATCTGTTATTTTCTGGTAATACTGCAAAAAGTAAACATTTTCTCGAGAGGTTATGTTGTAGTCGTTGTAAGAAGTTGTAGGCGTATGAAGTAGGAATAGTGAAAATTCTGTTTTCTTTTGTGTACTTTCAAAAGTTGGTGTGCTGGTTGTTTGAGTTCATTGGTAAATTGTAAATAAAAATCAGCAAGTCAAGTAGGACTAGAGGGCCGTCAGAAGAATCCATTATCTTTTCCTGTGCGGTATGGGCATTGGCACTAAAAAACTAAACAGGAGAGCTCAAAGATCCTCTTTTTTGGCTTGGTGAATTCCTCTAATTCCTTGGTAAAAAAATTTGCTCGTCTCATGTTGAAAAGTGCTAGACTCGACTTGAGCAGATTTTACATTTTACCACGCGTGTGTGTGAGTGCTGCTGTCTGTCTGTTTTCAAGTATTACCCACTTAAAAGAGTTTAAAATGTAAAATGTGAGTTTAATTAATAATTAAAATCGTTTCAAGGGAAGAAGAAAAAAACTAGGCCAGATATTAGTCTAGTAGTGGTAAGGTAATTTGGTCAAGATAGAACAGAATTAATGTGCTTTGGAGTGACGTGACAGGGAAGCTTGCGTGTGCATGAAGAGCAGCTGATTTAAGTAATTACATTAATGTTAAGGCTGCTTTAATTTTACGAATGAAAAACGAAAGTTAATAACTGACAGCTGTACTAGGGTTTATGGCGGTTATTTTTTTAAATAGTGACAAACGAACGAGGTAGAATAGAGTCGGCTAAAAACTAAAATAGTTTAGTAATAAGCAAATACATGGGTGAGTGTGGGGAGATTGAAGTTTTGAATTTCGTATTTATTTATCACTACACTTTGACTTTACTCCACGGTTGCTGCAATCTAGAGAGTATAGATAATAGGTATTATGTTTATATTTTAAATACCTACGATCAAATCGTATATTTTGAATAATTAGCAGTGTAGTCAGCAGTTTTTGATTTTAGTGTGCCTTGATAAAAGTGATAGTGATAATGGTTGATTTGATGATGATGCGGTAGATCAGGTTTAAACTTTGTTTTACCTATTTAACCTGCACAGTTTTGCGATTGGCGATATCGTTTATCAATTATCAATTCAGAGTATATGTACATTACTTATTTACTATTCCCATAATCTGACCATAATTTTGCCGACTACTTCGTAACTCTTTGGTGATGATGTGTCACCATCAAACCATTTCTGTAGTTTGATAGTTTGATCTTTCTTGCTCACAGTCAGTCATGTATTAGTCAACGTGCAGGTCATTCCCACACATCCTCATTCGCCATCCGCCGCCTGTGTTTGGTATGCTCAGCAATTTTTAGTGTATTACACTCCTCTTATAAATGACGTATATAATATACCGTGTGAACCTGTATTTGCTACTCGGTAAATACAAATACTCTCATCTTCATGTTTTATTAATCACAAACCAAAGAAACTTACACAGGTGCTATACTCAGAATTTTATGCGTATTGCAAATAGCAATAATCGTAGTAAAAAAACTGACCGTAGGTGGTATATTTGTAGCAGAAGTCGGGGCACATCAGCGCATGTATTCATGTCCTACATTATAGAAAAAGCACACCTGCATTTTTACAGTTTTACAGTTTACAATTTGCAAAGTTACCTAAATATGGCCCTCTCTGATCTCACATTCTCATGCATCATAATTTCGAGTTCCGAATTGTGTGTAGAATTATTCGGCCACTTACTTAGCGGTTAGCGGTGAATAGGTAACTTATCACTTGTCTAGTCTACAGTGACTGTGCGCACTGAATACTGATTACTGATTTGTACAGCACATTAGTTATAAGATTTGACTTTATGACAGGAACTTGTAGCGTAGTTTGCCTCTCACATATAAAAAATTAGCCATGATGTAAATAACATTTGTGATTGAAGTGCAAATTGTACATTTTTGCGTATTTTTTTCTATTTGTGAATAGATTTTGATAATGACCTGACAGTAACATAAATACACTTTGCCTTTGAAGAGTGTGCAACCTCGAAAATCATCGCCATCCACCATTAAGTAAGTAAACATGTATTGTATGTGAATGTGAAGCATTTTTAGACTGAGTGGAATGATGACTTCATGGTGATAACGGATAGACGAATGCTCATTATCGGTTGATCATTTAAAATGTTTCCCAACATCCCAACTCATTATCCCAATATTATTTTATTTTCCTGCTCTAGTCTAATTGAGTCAGTATATTGCTTAATACCCAACTACTGAACTACTATTATCCGACTTTAGAAGTTTCTTTGACTCGCTTTCTTCGTACGTATTGTTGTTTGTTGTTTTATTATGCTCAAAATTATACTCGCCATAGCAGTAATACTTAATGATTACAATCCAATCGTTCTCACAGTTGATCAGCAGAAGTGGAGTAATTCACGGCAGAGTTATCAATTGACGTATGGTTAAATTTTGTTTCAGTACATGACGGTAGTTACAGCAGAGAGCAGAGTGGAAGGATCCCGCTTCAGTTAGTCACGTCATCCAATTGATCCAATCCAACCACAACTTCACGGGTTAAACGTGGAGTTGGAAAAATTAAAGCCTGCAGCCCCTCGTGATAGAGCGGAAATGATACAGGGATTTTCCGTGTGAGTTTTCAGTGGCACTTAAGTGTTGTCTTTTCCTGACATTAAGGAAGGATTCTGTATGAAAATGAAAATCGTATATGCTTATAACAATATTATAACAGACTATTACTATCTAATCTACACAGGTTTCAAGGTGCAATGGGATTATTGTAGGAAACTACTCCGACGGCAGTACATACATGAAACTAGCACTCTGAAGGATATTTCAGACATTCAAATTCCAGATTTCTCCTCATTGGTTGTACAAGTTTACGCTTGGAGCCTTCTTAGTGAAAATGAAGCCTTTCTATAATGGCTGTGTTACAGCAGTTTATACCAATCCCGGTGCAATCACCGCAGAGAAAAACAGCTTGAATTGCTCTCATGTTGATGAAGTCATTAATAAGTCAAACCACCTTCCAAATTCGGAAACAACGCCTTCAATTAAGGAACTACAAATCAGTCATCCAAAATTGTCAAATGGCCACATCGCCAATGATAGTGATCATATTGTTAAGCCAAAAGTTACCCAGCAAAATTCTTTTAAAAAACGACAACCACGGAAGCGTGCCGGAGAATCTTTTGAAGAATGTTCCCTATGGGATGCCTTTTGTACTTATCTGTGTTATGCAGTGCTTGTATTGGTAGGTTATGTAAATGACAT
The DNA here is from genome assembly GCA_027744115.1 of Acrocyrtus sp. NNG-2020. Taxonomy (NCBI): domain Eukaryota; kingdom Metazoa; phylum Arthropoda; class Collembola; order Entomobryomorpha; family Entomobryidae; genus Acrocyrtus; species Acrocyrtus sp. NNG-2020. The sequence continues at coordinate 1,474 of JAHZND010005107.1, read as the reverse complement.
AGTTCGACCTAGAACAACCAAGGAAAAACATCGTGATGTAAGAATAACGAATTAGTTGTCTTAAAATTTAGAAATATCTCAAGTTTGAATTTTTATTTATATTGTAAAATATTGGCAAAACTCATTGTTTGGCTTTTAGGGTTACGTTCCACTGTACGCAAGTTTTGAAAGTTTCTACACACGGCATGTGTATCGGAGAGTACGCGATTGTTGGAATATGCCAATAGGAAGTGTCCCAGGAAAGTATATCACTCTTTTAGAAAGAGAATCCACTGATTATGGTTGGACTTTTGAGTGAGTATGCTAAAGGCTTTAACTTTCTATGCGCATATGCGCTTTTATTATTGTTCTTTCTTGTGGATAGTATCAATGAAATGCTGATAACTTTTATTTTTCGTAGGATGACTGGAAAGAAAGTTAATTGCATCAATCTGGGGTCTTATAATTATTTGGGATTTGCCGAAAATCATGGTACTTGCGCCGAAGCGTCCATTAAAGCTGTTAAAGACTATGGCATTGGAACTTGCAGTTCCAGAATGGAAGTAGGAAAAAATCCTTTTCTCGAAGAATTGGATGAATTAGTAGCGAGGTTTGTAGGAAGTGAAGCCGCCATTACCTGTGCAATGGGATTTGCAACAAACTCGATGAACATTCCTGCCATTTTCAATAAAGGCTGTTTGGTACTAAGTGATGAAAAAAATCACGCATCTATTATCTTAGGACTGAGGTTATCTGGAGCAACAATTCGTGTGTTTAAGCATAATAGTATGTGCAATTAATAGTATTTATTTTCATTTTATTTATTTCACCAATCTTTGAACATTAATGCTAAACTTAGAATAGCTTTTTATTGCTAACGAATAATAAATTCGATTTTGTTTTTCATTAGATATGCGTAGCTTAGAAAAGCGATTGCGAGAAGGAATAGTAAGTGGACAGCCACGAACTCATTTGCCCTGGGAAAAAATCATTATTGTGGTAGAGGGTGTTTACAGCATGGAAGGTTCTGTGGTACGCCTGCCAGAAATTCTTGCCTTGAAGCGAAAATATGGGGTAATTTATTCAAAGATTAACACAATATTAATCATGTATGGATATATTCGTAGTAATCTGTTTAGTGTTTGTACTTCATTACATTGTACTTCAAATAGACGAACCAGATTTTGCATCAGTGCATCACATACCCAAGAGATGTTGGATCATGTAAGGATAATTAATCAGAAATTTGAAAATTACAATATGTTCCCGTAAAATGTACAGCCTACTTTTTAAATAATATAACAAATAATGTGACTCATTTTAAATACATAGGCAATTGGTGCCATGTGTGAAATTGGAGAAGAAATCACAATTCGATGTTCACGATTACCGAGGCGTAAGGATGAAGTTCTCTATGCAGATTCAGATGAAGAAGACGTAGAATAATAATTAATAATAATAAGTAACAATAAAAATAGCGGTTAATAATTTTATC
>JAHZND010005105.1:0-11350 GCA_027744115.1 Acrocyrtus sp. NNG-2020 | reverse complement strand
CTTTGTTAACCAGAGATCATGGCAGACTGTCTCCCTAGATGATTTCTTCTTAAAAATGAAAGCCTTGACCAGCATGGAAATCCATGAAAGAGAAAAAAATGCTCCAGAAGTATTCAATACAGTAGTGGAGCGTCCCGATATACTTCAGTTTCCTCCTTATCCAGGACTAAGACAACCTAATCTTCCTGGTGTATTCGCTATTCTGCAAGAAGAGAGAGGTGAAAACGAAAACCGTGTTCCAAATGTGGTACAGGTTATCCCCGATTTTGCCATACTGCAAATGGAAGAAAATCCTATGTATTTTCAAAATGTTCGAGTATTGAAACTTTACGAAGTCAAGATACTGCCTCAACATGCGAAGAAACTTATATTCTTCACGGAACTCAGGACGCTCATACTAAAATTTTCAGTCAGCAATGGGACTGGAGCAGTTGGCATGCACAGCCAACATTTGATAGAGCTAATGTGTACACTAAGGAAACTTGAAAAATTAATAGTTTCAAGGGTTATCTTTACACCGACCAACCGGCACACCACTCGGAGAGCATTGAAGGCTTTAGGCAAAGTTAAGAAAGCAGAGGGAATTCGACATCGGCTATATTGTCAATTTAAACTTAAAGCACCAAGAAGCAGTTAATCAAACCAGGGTGTTAATTGTTTGTAATTTATTAATAATGTGCAAATAAACTAAATATATTAATGTGCTAAAAATCTCAGAATGAGAGCTTCTTATTTATCTACCTACATATCCCTCCTATCATATTAGCAAAGAACAAACAGTTCCATGAAAATCTAAATTGTGCAGCTTGCAACATAAAAAAATATCAATATCTGTATCCGTTTCGTCCTCATTTATCCCCACAGCACATCAGCCCAGTCTAGAATAAAATACTTCTATTTGAAATTGTAAATCTGAAAATTGATGTACATAATTACTCTTTTCCTATTTGCATTTCATACCGATATGAGCACGTAACATTCCAGAGGGCAACTAAAAGAGCTGACTAATAATAAAACTGGAGACCATTACATAAAATTGTAACTGGGAGATTGGGATTTATGCGAATGCATGTGAATTTAATGAAGAGATCAATGTGCAACGTGCAATGTTCTCTAGTCTTACGATGCCCACATCATAATCGCATAAACACAGGATAGACAAGGATAAACGCAATATGACCTTGAATCAATTTCCACATGCAATAGGATACATAGTTGAGTACAGCACACTTCCATTCACTATAGTATTCTATGTGGTGTTGTGGTGTCTGTAATACGGAAAGTCAGTGGCTATCGGTCTTCCAATTAACAAATAGTACAATAATTATAATTATCGGGCTTCATTTGATATACAAATTATTGTAACACCGGCATATTAGGGTTTATAAACATATTACCTATTACATAGTCGGTGGCTTCGTGTTGTACATATGTACTGAAATGACGTGTGTGGTTTCTTTTTGAGAACATGTTTTTTGGAACTTCGTACATGCTGTGTGTATTGACAACGCAATGTCATCATAAACACTAACACCACAAGGGCAGATTAAGGATATAAAGTAATATCAGACTTCATTTAGCTGAAATCAATCACTTCATGAGTAGTTCTCCCCAAGCGTGAAGCCTTTTTTTATGGGAGGACAGTTGACAGCCAGCAAGGATATTTGATTACATTATTTTTACTGATCCATACTTTAAAAAAATTTGCACCAAATTACGGTATTGACATGTCCACTGTACAACTGAAGTCAACTGCTTGCCTTCTGGTAGGGCAAGTGGGGCGTAACTTTAACAGCAAATTCGTCCAAGCTGCAAAAGTCGGATATCCGGCAACAAGATTACTACATGGAACTTCAACGCGTCATTCAAGTGCTGGTGGGAGTAGTGAAGGGAAAATTTGGAAGTCAAAGGTGCATATCGATGCGGTAACTGGAATGACTATCCCCGAATTTGTGTTCCAGAATTTACATAAGTGGAGCAATGCGCCAGCATTTGTAAGTAGATTATCGAAATTGATTATCAAAATGTCAAAGTGTAACCGATTAAATTCCATATTAAACCCTGCTCACTATTAAACATCTCATATAAGAAGAAAATTTAACTATTGAGAATGTATTATGTAACTGAAAATTACAGGAATGCGGAGTCAGTGGACGAAAGTACACGCACGAGCAGGTGTACAAGCTAAGTAGAAACTTCGGAGCTGCCCTGATACAGCATGGACTTAAGCGCCCTGATGTAGTGGCTATCCATCTCCCAAATCTACCAGAGTTTCCTATTTCAATTTTGGGAGTTTTGGAAGCCAATTTAATTGCTACATCTCTAAACCCTATGTACACGCCAGGTACTTAAATACTAAATGTATATACATATAAAACAAATGTCTATATTTTATCTTACAATCGTAAAACGAAACATTTTTCAATTTTAAGAGGAAATTGCCAAACAACTAAACGACTCAAAGGCAAAGGCTATTGTTACCCTATCACAGTTTGTCCCTCTGATACGAGAAGTTCAGAAATTAGTTCCATCCTTAAAGTCAATCATTACCATCGGGGAGCCTATGGAAGGATGCCACTCTCTGCTAGAGATGGTGAAAGTAGACTCCACTGGAGTGGAATTCGTTAAAGGTTCACAGTTTGATACCACAAAGGAAATAGCTTTCCTTCCGTATTCATCCGGAACAACAGGTCTTCAAAACGTTATTTCAAGTACTAATTTAAGTAGCTAATTACACATTCGTAGCAAATTATAAAATTTTCTGTTTTAATTTTAAATTTAGGTGCTCCCAAGGGCGTGATGCTAACTCACAGCAATATCTGCACTAATCTGTATTCAATAACAAGGCCGGGTTATGTGTCCGCAAAATTTTTTGAAGATGGAAATCCACAGGAGCGATTTTTAGCCATTCTACCATTTTTTCACATATTTGGATTTACAATTGTGATGGGAGGGTGCTTGTATCAAGGAGCTTTTACAAGAACGTTACCTAAATTTGAGCCTCCAACTTTCATTAGAGCAATGCGAGAACATAAGGTATAATATCTGCACACTTCTATCAACTACCGATGAAGCAAATTTAAAATATTAGTAATCTTCCTTAGCCTACACATGTCCATCTTGTTCCTCCATTGATGGCGTTTATGGCTGCTTCTCCAGAATTCACAAAGAAAGAATTTGAATCGATAAGAACCATAATCGGGGGAGCTGCACCTATCGGAGAAGCTCTTATAACAAGGCTTCTGCAAAAGGCCGAAAAGTATTTTAATTTTGCTGAAGGTTACGGAATGACAGAGCTCAGGTAGATAATTGGCTTTTAATGTATAACGATTCAGTTTTCGGATAACCACACCATAATATATCTTGTTTGTATTGTTTTGCAGTCCCACATGCCACATCATCCCAGAAAATGCAAATAACAAAAAGATAGGTATGCTTAGAATTACTTTGCTTTGTTAGTTCCGTTGTTCTTATTAAATCTATTATTACTAAATCTTCTGTTTTTTTACTTTAGGATCGTGTGGAATACTTATCCCGGGCACAGAATGTAAGCTGCTGGATCCTTCTACAGGTCAATTAGTGGGACCGGGTCAGCGGGGAGAAGTTTGTATCAAGGTTTGCCATTGCTATTCTTGAGTAATTCAGACTATCTAGTATGGTATGCTCAATGCTCAGTTTTAAAAGAAACCGTTTAAACTATCAGGCGGAAATATTTTTGTTAATTACCTACATTTGCTTGGAGTATGCATTAGATTTAATGTACAACCAGAATTTTTATAAATTCACAGGATGAAGGAGCTCATTAAGGTGAAGGGTTTACAAGTAGCCCCAAGTGAATTGGAAGACATTCTCCGCACACATCCGGATGTTGCAGACGTTGCAGTTATAGGTAATGCTCTGCTCGATGGAGCAGAAAAAAACTATTAAAAAATGAACCTATTTAGCAGGACTAGGACTTGTTTGTAAACTTTACAGGTATACCGGATGAAAGAGCTGGTGAACTCCCACGGGCATATATTGTGAAAAAGCGGGACGCTGTGACCGAAAGTGACATTGCAGACTTCGTTGCGGATTTTGTAAACTTTACAGGTATACCGGATGAAAGAGCTGGTGAACTCCCACGGGCATATATTGTGAAAAAGCGGGACGCTGTGACCGAAAGTGACATTGCAGACTTCGTAGCGGAGAAAGTTTCAGAACACAAGAAATTAAAAGGAGGCGTGGAGTTTGTTGCTCAAATTCCAAAGGCAGTTAGCGGTAAAATATTAAGGCGTGAATTGAAAAGTGCGTATTTGGCTAAGAATTGAATTTAAAAGAGGATAACCTAACACTGACTTTCTGCATTTTTCATCACTCAAAAATACACTTTAAGATATATACTTAAATAACCGGTGCGTATTTGACTTGTATTATATTACTTTGCTCCTGAATAAAGGTATATCAATATCAATGAGCTATGAGCTATGCACAAGCTTAGTTCTCTATGGAAGCATCTTTTAATCACTAAATAAACCCAGGTGCTTCGTTTTGGTTCATCGCTGAGAAAAACATAGGTGGTTTTGTACTGTCATTTAAAATATATGCTACCAGACCAAATGTATAGTAGTAAACCAAAATCTTAAAATGCATTATTACATAACATACATATGATGGCTAATAAGTCAGTGACCAGTGGCATACCGCACTTGAGTAGAAGTACAGATCCCCATATGGGTAAATGTACACCTTTATGCTCATTACAATTACAAGGACGAATTCAACGTAAACCAGATAATATGTTTTTTTCATGTTTATCACCATCCACTATGCAGTAGCATTAACGATGATTTTTTATTTGATAATGACAAGTGAAGTCAACATCTCTGTAGCATTTGCACAGAAAGTGGTTAGTTCACTTTAAAATTTTGGTGCACCAAAGGTTAATTTTAGCTATGCATAGTGGACAGTTAAGATCTTCCATTAAACTAGTTAGTAATGTGCTTCCCGGAAAATTCAGGAATAGGCTAGCACAGTACACGAAAACGGGATATCTAAGTAGGCATATACATGGCACATCGGTTGCTCTGTCTGGGAGTGGCGAGGGTAAAATTTTGGAAATCGAAAGTTCATGTTGATGCAGTAACGGGAGTTACAATACCGGAATTTGTGTTTCAGAATTTACATAAGTGGAGCAATGCGCCAGCATTTGTAAGTATAATTTTAAAATTGCTTACAAAATGTAGCCTACTAGGAGCCAGCAGCTACTTTAATCCGTAAAAATTATAGGAATGTGGAGTCAGTGGACGAAAGTACACCCATGAACAGGTGTACAAGCTGAGTCGAAATTTTGGAGCTGCCCTGATGCAGCATGGCCTTCAAAAATCTGACGTAGTAGGAGTTATGCTTCAGAATGTTCCGGAGTACGCAGTTGCAGTGCTAGGAATTATGGAAGCTAAGTTAATTGCCACATCTTTGAACCCCATTTACAAATCAGGTTTGAAAATGATATTTGCAGTTAGGCTTAATTTTTTAACAATGCAAATGCAAGTAAAGAAGTGAAGTCTCAATAATTTCAAATCTTCTGAAAATACTAACAGAGGAAATTGCAAAACAACTAAACAACTCTCAAGCAAAAGCAATTGTAACCTTATCGGAATTTGTTCCACTGGCTCGACAAGTCCAAAAGTTAACCCCATCGCTTAAATCGATTATCACTATTGGGGAGTCAGTAGATGGCTGCCACTCATTTTTTGATATGATGAAAGTCGATTCTACTGGAGTTGAGTTCGCTCAAAAGTTAACGCCATCGCTTAAATCGATTATCACTATTGGGGAGTCAGTAGATGGCTGCCACTCATTTTTTGATATGATGAAAGTCGATTCTACTGGAGTTGAGTTTGCAAAAGGTTCACAGTTTGATACGACACAGGAAATTGCTTTCTTACCCTATTCTTCCGGAACAACAGGTCATTAGCAATACTTTTTGGAGTACTGGCTGTAGTAAGTAATAAAGAAGTTATTTAATACTAATTTCTTATTTATACCTAAACCAAAGGTGTGCCAAAAGGAGTGATGCTGACGCATAGCAATATCTGCACTAATCTTTACCAAATTACACGCCCAGGCTATGTGACTGCAAAATTTTTTGAGGACGGAAATCCACAGGAGCGCTTCATCGGAATGCTTCCATTTTTTCATATATTCGGGTTCGTAAATGTCATGTGTCAGGGACTGTACCAAGGGGTGTTTGTGAGAACGCTCCCAAAATTTGAGCCTACTACTTTCGTTAAAGCATTTCGAGAACATAAGGTAGAATTCTAAATAAAACATTTTCAAAAACATGTGCTATTTAAAAAAAATCGTTTCCCATCCGCAGCCAACGTATGTCCATCTTGTTCCACCGTTGGTCGCTTTTATGGCTGCATCCCCAGAGTTTACAAAGACCGAATTCGAATCAGTGAAGACAATAATAGCGGGTGCGGCACCAATTGGAGAAGCTCTGATTACAAGATTATTACAGAAAGCCGAAAAGTACTTTCTTTTTCAGGAGGCTTACGGAATGACCGAACTCAGGTGCTTGTTCTGTCATTTAATTAAATAAACAAAATTCGTACGGCTGTACATTGCTACATTTAACTCTTCTAGTCCCGCCTGCCATATTGTGCCAGAGGCTTCCCAAAATAAGAAGATAGGTATGAATATTAGGTACCTGCTTTGTGCGTAACTGTTTTATACGAGGTGATCTACTGCTCCTGCTTACTTTCACCTAATAATGCTTATACAGGATCTACGGGAGTTTTGGTACCAGGAACGCAGTGTAAACTAGTATGTCCTGAAAGTGGAAAGCTGGTTGGAATGCATCAACGTGGGGAAATATGCATTAAGGTTCACTAATTTAAGTTTATAGCTTTCTATTACTAACTTGCATTCGAGGTAAATAAAGCAGGTTTTAATCATTATTAGGGACCCCAAGTGATGAGAGGATATTTTAACAATGAAAAGGTTAGTATGTCTATGGCATAACTGCCAGTAATACTGGGCGCTATATGACAATAAAGCGAATTATTATTATAAAAGGCAACTGCGGAAACTATTGACTCCGATGGATGGCTGCACACTGGTGACATCGGCATCTATGATGAAGATGAATATCTTACTATAGTAGACAGGTAAAGAAATAGTTTTGCTAATTACATATGAACATTTGTAGTATCGTATTTAATGCACAGCCAGAATTTTTATAAATTCACAGGATGAAGGAGCTCATTAAGGTGAAGGGTTTGCAAGTGGCCCCAAGTGAATTAGAAGACATTCTCCGAACTCATCCCGAAATTGCTGACGTAGCCGTGATAGGTTAGAAATTAGAGCATTTTTTCAATATTATATGCTTTAAGCTTGGAAAAACGTTTTAACAAAATTGTGGCGGTTATTTAACTTTATTTCGCAGGTATTCCTGATGAGAGAGCTGGCGAACTTCCTCGAGCATACATTGTGAAGAAACATGACAGTGTTTCAGAAAGCGACATTGCAAACTTCATAGCGGAGAAAGTTTCAGAACATAAGCAATTAAAAGGAGGCGTGGAATTTGTTGCCCAAATTCCAAAGGCGGCTAGCGGCAAAATTTTAAGGCGTGAATTAAAAAGTAATTATTTAGCAAAGAAAGAGAAATAGCATGAAGATGAGAGAGAATGGCAAAATAAATACATAATTTCTCTGCAAAAATTTCAATTGCATAAAGCTATTTACTATTTACATCGTGTAGTATTTTCCGGATGATAAATTAATATCTACCAACCTACCTAAATCCATTTTAAATGTTGAGACGTTGTGCTATTGCTGTGCAATTAATTATTACTACAATGAATAGACATAGCTTGGGGTTAGGTCTGACAAGCAGAAGTGTATGCTGTATTGATTCTTCTGCAGCACTTTGTTGCATTCAAGTTTTCTCTTACACTTGCGTATTTAGATCTATTGTACTTTTGTCTTTTGTGGCAAGCCGAATCCCGGGAATGTCAAAGAATGTTTGGATTTCAGTGATATGTACTCTGATGTGGGCTATTCATCTGTTTCCTGTTCTAGTTGGCTGATTTCAGATAGAACACATGGCTCAATTCTTCATATTGAATAATGCAATTATTGTAAAAGTATCTATGTACATATGTGTAAAAGTGCTGTTCAAATCTTTTCTGAGATTCATGCATGGATTTTAGTATAATAACCTCATTCCATGCACCACACGTACACACATTACAAAGTTTTTTAATGGAGTAATTTTTCCCAATAAAAAAGTCAACAGGATAAAGTGGATTTGCGGTTTTGCCGATAATCACGTCTGTGGTCAACGGACAAGGAGACAATTAAAGTCGAATATGCAAGAAACCTACTTGTCTTCATAACAGTATACCTACTCGATTGCAGCGTTCGTTCACTCGTGGTGTGGTGTGACCGATGACTTTTAACTCGGCACGAAATTAGTTTTTGGGCATAATCCATTGGCCAGTGACTTGTAATCTGCAGTTTGTTTTGAGAGTACAAAGTGCATTTTTGTGCTGTGTGCTTTGCTAATGAGTGCAAACTCAATACGACTTTTTACATCAAAACATATAATGATGGCTACACTATGTGTACATAAACACACTTTTATCACTCTTTCTAAATCAACATTAACATGACATTTTGGCAGTTGTAGGAACAATCGTCAAAAGCAAACATCCGATGCAATGACGAATATGGGTGAACTCTGTACTCTTATGTAAATATCCAAAAATCCTTTATTATATATCTCTAACTGAATGAATTGTAGTGGGAACCTTTCTACCTCATTCGTCATATGCCACCAACATTATTAGCATCTGTCACTTTTGCAATTTGAACAATCATATACAACTGCAATTAGGCGCATGTACTTTCTTAAGCTCAACATCAACTAAAGTTATTACAAGCTTTCCTGCTTTCCAATAGCATTACTCATTCGCCATTTAGTGTCACGCTTAAATCCGCAAAGCCTCACTCAGCGCACGGGTTTGCATAAAAACAGACCACTTTGCCACTTACATTATAAATAACCCTTCCCCCTAAGTTTTGCCTTAAACGTAATTTATTCTAAAGTTTAAGTGTAGTGCAGTATACAGTTTTTGCGTAAATCTTAAATAGCTTTCTGGTGATGTGATAGTACACTTGATTCTCTACTACCAAAAAGCATAAATAACACACAGGTTTTTATGTGCAATAAAAAAACTTAATTTTTTTCTAAAAGAAATGCGCCCTCCCGTCCATTTCCCTACGAGATAAAGATAGTAATGAAAGCTCAGCCATACATTTACACACGCATTGCACAATGCCAAGGAATGGTGTATCTGACACACATGTGAACCACCTTAAAGATTATTTGAAAGATCCATCACTACCATCACAAACAAAATCATTATCAGGCTCACCAGCTGAAACATGTATAATAAGAGTGTTAGTAAATGAGTGTACGTCATCATCATCATCATCATTTTTATCAACCTTACTACTTCTTCAGCACTCAGCAACCACGAAGAGAAAGGATGGTTTATCACCGTCTTATAAAAATGTAGGTGTAGCAGCGGCAGAGTCCAACCTTAGCTCATCATTCATAAGAACCTTACGAGAACTCGTTGTGCATTCAGGAAGAGAAGACTCCTCGTCATTTTCAGACAAAATTGCTCTCCTGTTATTGGTCAGTGATAAAACCCAGAACTGCTTAGAAAGTTTCATTTCAAGCGGATCTCTGATTACTGCAAAGAGTGTTGGTGGATGTGGGCAAGATGCTTGCGAGAATTACTTTGGTTCCGCTACAACAACTAACGTCAACGTTCCTTCTTCCTCTTCACGTAACGAAGAAGAAGAGTTGTACGTGCTTCACAAATTAAAAAAACTCGCTTCTATTTCATCAGAAGTAAAAAGAGTGAGTCCTGCCAGAAACAATTCGTTTCACGAAACCAAGACCAAAGAATGGAACTTCATTAGGGCATCTCAACTTCAGAGAATACCTGCGTCGAAGACACCGGAAAGTGCGGAATGCAAATGTGAAGCTGAAAAGTGCTCCGAGGTAAATCAGAATCAGGACTGCTCCGTAGTCCGTGCTGAGTACTCCATCAGTTGCAATCCAGTAACAGTGTCATCCCTATCAAGGGAAGGATTTTGTTCGACTGAACCTCGTTCCAGTACGTGTTGCTGGGCGATTAGCGATTTATTGGGAAGGTATTTACTTAGGCAACTTTTTGTGTTTGCCCAATGCAGTGGTAGTGGCACTGGTAGCAATACTACAGCTACTGACCAGGCAGTTTTAATCGGGACAGGTAAAAAGGCAGATCAATCTTCGGGTAACGTTGATGGTGCAAATCCCACAGGGAAGAATAGCCAGTCATCGACCTCTACTGAAGCATCTTCGTTTGGGAGAAGAGGTGCACCTGCATGTGCATCAGGTAGGAAGATAATTTATGAATATTTTGTACGCTAACATTAACGTGCTAATACAAAGACAAGTATGACCGTATGAGTAGTGTATGATGCATTCACTCAATTTTTATTATCGATATGCCAAAATTCAAGTGAGAGCTTCCCTGGCACAATAAAAAATAGATATCTGTGGGTCTAGTTCTGGGCCACTTTGATTTTAGGCAACTGTTAATAGCTCTTGATTCCTCTTGTCTGTCACCAATGAAAAGTTGAACAGCATCCAACAAGGCAGACAAACACTGTAATTATTATTTATGCTTTTTGTATGCTATTCAAAATATTTGTGTTACAAGGTTGTAAATACCTATAAATAAACAGAGTTGCGTTATTATTTGTTTTTGTTGCGTATGCGTAACAACAACGTCCTTTTGAGTGAAGGTTTACTGAGCTAGTGTATCAGTGTGACAAGACAATTGAGTCTGTGAGCAAAAAGTTAGTGAGCACTGCAAGTTTTATTGTAAAGTTTCATTAAAATATTATTTTAGTTAAAACTGAAGGCAGTCCAAGTTCAGACAAAAATCCAACAATGAAGGAAGAAATGAAATTAGAATTTATCCTGAAGTCCCTCGTGGCTGGAGGAGTTGCGGGAATGTGTGCAAAGACAGCGGTGGCTCCCCTTGACAGAATGAAAATTCTTCTACAAGCCCATTCAAAGCATTACTCCCATCTTGGAGTGTTTAGTGGACTTCGTGGAATAGTTCAAAAGGAACGCTTTATAGCTCTGTACAAAGGTATTTAAAAAATGTCATCAAATTCGGGAAATCGGAATCGGAGATAAACTTCCTTTTGGTTTACTGAGCTATTGAGCATTGACATTTTTATACATTTTCAATATTTTTAGGCAATGGAGCTCAAATGGTTAGAATATTCCCGTATGCTGCTA
>JAHZND010005104.1:0-25333 GCA_027744115.1 Acrocyrtus sp. NNG-2020 | reverse complement strand
AAACTTTTTCCTTTCCCCATACCATATTTCCGCCTATTAAATCCTGTCCACTTAACTAGGTATTTAATTTTATTATGAAAGCTGTCATGCAGTGACAACTAAATCAATTATCAACGAATTTCTGTAGACCACGAACAGTTAAGGGAATAATTTTAGGCAAACTCATAAATGGGGTTTCATTATCGTTAAACGATTGCGATCCTCTTCTGCTATTTTGATAAAAATAATACAACCAGATACAAAAAATAATTGATTAAACGCTCTGGCGGCGCCATCAAAAATACGCGCAATCTTCAATATATTTATTAATCAAAACTATATTTGCATATACATTCTAACTTAACGCTGTTGTTAACGTGAAAAAGTGAATATGTAAACACTTGCTGAATGGATTTTGTCGGTGTAGCTTGATTTCCAGAATAAAGTATCACTTAAATTATAACAATTGTTGATTGTCATGTGCGTAATTATTACGGATAAGCAATGGACATCCTGATTTGATCATTGAGCTGTTTAAGCATTTCAAACGTAAGCAGACATTGGAGGGTTTAGATGGAGGGATCTGAGGGAGAAACTGACTATGATATATGCAGTTGACTATTTTGTACATCAGTTCCTATCTATTACTAGTGGACAGGTGAAAATAGCAGACAATTTTTTTTCTCTTGTTCACGTTAAACTTTATTTCAGTGTTAAGTTTTAAAATGCTAATTGGATTAATCAATCATATCGTAAGTTTAATGTAAGAATTGTAAGAAAAGAAATATAAGAATATCATATACTAGAGGAAGTTTGGTTTATTAGTTTTGACCCTAGTGCTAGTACTCAGGAATGGGCAGACTTTTCCAAAACGTGTAGTTCTTCATAAAAGGATCATCAATCATTTTCGGATTTAAGTTCAAGTCCAAAAGTCGAACTGGTGAGAAGTCACCAGTGCTGGGCGGAATCGGCTTCCAAATATTCTCCAAATTTCCCCCAATGTTTATCAGCGGCCTTCTATAAAATGTAAACATAATCGTGTTGACCCAATTTTAGCTAAACTTAACAATTCTTCCTATGCGCATACCCATGTGTTGCAAAGTTAGACCAAATTCCAGTCATAATTTGGGACATCTTAAAGCCCTCGTCGGTAGGTTTCAATGTGCCATAGTAAAGGGTACAGTTTAACAAATATATCAGTTCGTCCAAGTGTGCGACACCTTCAAATAAAATTTAGCCATAAATCTAATGAAGCCACGAACTCTCTTTTAAATTAGCTAATCATACCCCAATCTTTTTGGTCTACACCAACAGTTTGGACAATGCTATATTTTCCACGGTACGAAAATCTATAGCTGTAGGTAGGTGCACCTGTGTACCTTGAATGGTAACGCATAGCTTGTAGTCCACCTTTGAAGACAAATCTGTCTGAAATCATCTGGAAAGAAAGCAAAGTTAAATAACTGTAGTTGCATTGAACATTGAGTAGCTTAACAATGCTAGTTAAATAGTGCATTGAGCAAACTTGAGAAAACTGATGTCTCGTTTCAAATGTGTAGTCCGCATCTCCCATATAAAACTTGCGGACTTCATTTGCAATTTTAATGTTAACTTCTGTAGTGTTATAGTTCATATTTAAAATTAATGGGCCCACTCTATCCCAGCGCTCATTTACATCTGCTAAAGCCTTTTTGTCTTGGAATATTGCAGACGTCATCCACACAAATTCATCGCTGTTAAATCCAATAATGTAAGGTATCTTTGGAACTCTTCTGTTTTTATAGGCCTCTTCAGGAGTTTCTGTGAGGAATGCTCCGGGATGCTGGTGTTCGACCACGGGAGCAAAGTGTAAAACGGCCAATGCATTCCATTGCTGCGATTTAATTTTTACATGAATTTTCTAATTCCAAAAACGGCAATTATATTACTTAAGTTAATCGCTTAGATGTAAGTATTATTAATACGTTTAATTTCAGCAGAACAGTGACAAGTTCAGCAGCCTCTATATTTCTCAAGCAGACTACCATTTCCTCTGAGGAGGAAGTGGTACAGTTATTTAACCTTCCAACAGCTTTAGACGTTTCTGTGGAATTTTCTGTAATTGCCCAATGTGTGAATGCTGATCCACTCTCCGATATCGCTCTATGAAACATGCCTACATGATTTTTTAAATGAAATATCAGCATCAGCATTTTCTACCTTTGTTGTTTAAAGAAAGAAGACTTACCCTTTGACATTGGTGATATAACTTGAAGATGAACTGAACCGGCTCCAGCGGATTCACCTAGAGCAAAATTTTTCATTAGCTAGTTAGAAAAAATAGTTGCATTGGGTCAATTTTAGCATCTTAACATAGACTGTACCAAAAATTGTAATGGCCTGCGGATCGCCTCCAAACTCACGGATATTTTCGTGCACCCATCGAAGAGCCATATTCTGTATTTCAGTACATTTAACATTGATATTTCTGCGCAAGCATTAATTTTATTTTCATTCTATTGTGTGCGTAATATGTACAATCTTACCTGATCTTTTAGTCCTTGATTTCCGGGACTGGCATTATCTCCCGTACTAAAAAATCCTATCAGAATTATATGAGTAGGTATTACCAATCACTGTAACTTTATTCCAGTTCAAAAATTGAAAACGCTGTTAGTCTATTGAAATAATACAAAGAGTACTTGCCGAATACACCAAGACGGTAGTTTACAGTGACCAGGATGATGTCATTATCAAGAAAATATGCAGGCCCGAATATGGTCCCAGATCCAAAGAAGTACCCCCCACCTGAAAGATAACAAAATTAGAAATTGGAAAATATTAAGTTAACTGTTCCAATAACGAGGCGCAGCTACCTAACTACAACCTACTGAGGAACTTACCATGAATCCAAACTAAAACGGGATATGGTCGGCTTCTTGGCAGGGCTACATTCTGTAGAGTTTTTAATAAACAGACAAATAGAATCGGCTTCTATAGAAGACAAGCCCAAGAGTGGATGAAAACAATATCACTTTATTTTTACTTTGTACCTTCGGTCGATAAACATTTAGGTATAAGCAATCCTCTTGCCTTGGAAGCAAAGATTTTGTTTGAGAAACAATACAAATTTCAAAAGCAAATAAAATTAATCAAAATTTTGCAGGTTTGTAATTATATGGGAAAAATTTAGAACTATTTACCCAACAACTCCCATCTCTCGAAAAGGATCTAACTGAATACACTCCGGACTTTCTGCAATTGCATCTCTTGTTCCATTCCAAGGTTGGCTTTTTACAGTATCCTGTCAGGATTGTCATATTTAAAATTGATGTTCAATGAAGCAGGTCCTTACGCTATCAATCATCACCCTCCTCAAATGATTAATTACGTCCATACCCTAAATCTCAATCTTCCCACTGGTGGTTCAGCAAAAGGTATTCCTTGAAATGCTTCAAATGGCTTAGACATTGCAGTCTTCATGATGAAGCCCTTCAACGCTCCATCCTTAGTTTGTACGATAATGGGATTGTGCTCAGTTGCCACTTCAGATAAGAAGTAGACAAATGTTATAAGCACATGTAAAATTCTGCAATATTGATTCATTTTACACTTTGAAAACTCCGATTTTCTTCTTATCTGCTACCTACCAAATTACATGAAACCAGATAGCTTAATTCAGTAAATGACTGGAAAATTGATGAAACAGAAGTTGGTACATTAGGCCCTCCGCCATGGTAGAGATAATCATTGCCATATTTTCTAATGGTAAAATGTTTCCTTGCACAAAGATCGGTCCTTGCCTGTGGCTATTGTTTTTTGTTCGTTTAATTTCAAACACGATTCCGCTTCGTCCATTGACATGTTTTAATCAATTAAGAACTACAGGTAGTTCTGATATGTATGTGCATGAGCATGAGCATGTTTTAATTGCAGAAAGGTGGCAATAGAAAAATTGTACCTACACTAT
This sequence comes from Acrocyrtus sp. NNG-2020, assembly GCA_027744115.1. Taxonomy (NCBI): domain Eukaryota; kingdom Metazoa; phylum Arthropoda; class Collembola; order Entomobryomorpha; family Entomobryidae; genus Acrocyrtus; species Acrocyrtus sp. NNG-2020. Next base: position 21,405 of record JAHZND010005104.1, on the reverse strand, counting down.
AGTCTTCTTTGTTCTCCTGTCGAATTTCCGCTTATTATGATGCTCTTTCAAATTATTCACTTTTATTATAAAAAATATGTATGCTACAGCAGTTGGTTTTCTAAAATGTGACGACTCTAAATTACTAAAAAATGTAGGTATATGGCGTTGGGAAATAGTTTAAATATTATTTTTGTATATGTTGACATTTTTTTATTGTTAGGTATTGATCTTATTATCAAAGCTCATACAACATTGTTACCATTCTATTCGATTACTATAGCTCAGATCTAAAGACCTTGATTAATATTATTTTTAAAAAGCAGGTTATTGCGCAAATGGCTTCTACATAGGAAATTTATCTTCAGGTTGTTGTGCTACGTTTGTTTACAAAAATTTGCAAAAAATCATACGTATTCCAGTAAATTCTGACAATTTCTGCCACGTGTCAAATGTAGGCCTTGAATATTTTTTAAAATGAAACGAAATGAAACTTATATCGAAACTTAGATGTGTCTTTACTGGTACAGGAAAATTACGAGACACTATTGTCATTTTGTGCATTGTGAAAATGTTTAAAAATCGCAGACTGTATGGAAAGGTTACTCGGCAGCATTCAAGGGAATAAATGCAAGCAAAAAAATATATTAGCAAGAGGAGTTGATTACTCCTAAAATGCATATAAATTCTGGCCGGCTGGCTGTGACCAGTATGCAATGACTTCAGGGAAAGCAGAAGAGAAGACATGACAATTATCGAATGAACAGTAAACACAAAAGGCTTTATACCTATAAGATATGAATGATACATTCTTCAGCTATTTTTTTAAAAAATAATGTTAAGAATCTGATTTAAATGGTAGCACATGTATCTTATGTGTTGCTCCCAGTTTTAAAATTAGTAAAATTTGGGAATGGGAAGCTTCATCCAAAAGGTGTAACGTTCTTTCACAGGATCTTCTATCATTTTTGGGTTTAAGTTCAACTCTAAAAGCTGCAGTGGAGAGAACTCATCAATACTTTCTGCAATAGGTTTCCAAATGTCTGTTGATTTTCCGTCATTCTCTACTAGAGGATGCCTGCATTGGATTAAAAATTGTTATAAAAGCATCTGTTACTTATATTAATGAATCAACTGTTCGGCTACAACATAATACTGCATTGGCTATGATCTATATATTGTACCCATTAGTTGCAAAGTTGGACCATGTTCCTGTCATAATTTGTGACATTTTAAAATCTTCATCTCCAGGTTGCAGCGTATCATAATATAGAGTGCAATTTAGCAAGTAAATTAACTCGTCCACATGCGCAACACCTAAGCATAAAACCCATAATATAATTAAGTACGTACATTTTCTCGCTGGTAAAAATAAATGCATGCGATTTTTGTTGCAGTTTTTAGGAATTCAAGTTTTTTTCGAGGAGAGCTACTTACCCCATTCCTTTGGCTTCACGCCATTCTTTTGGAGCACACTGTATTTTCCGGAGTAAGAAAACATGTAGCCATAAGTTGGCGCACGAGTGTATTGCGCATGGTATCGCATAGCTAGCAAAGCAGCATTGACGATGTATCTATCCGTGATCATCTAAATTGAGTAATAAAATAATAGCACATTACTCTTGACTGAATTGCTAAAAGTCAAATTGTCGAATTAATTTCCGTAATGGGCACCTCCGTAAATTGATGTCTTGTTTCAAATTTAAAGTCTCCATCCCCCATATAAAACTTGCGAACATCTCCCGCATTTTTAACGTTGATATCTGTCGCGTTATATTTCATATCTAGCATAATTGGCCCAACTCTGTCCCAGTCCTTGTTTATATCTTCTAGCACATTTTTATTCTGAATCAAGAAGGATGTTAGGGATACCATTTCATCCTTGTTAAATCCTGTAATAAAGGGAATGGGAAGAACTCTCTTGTTTCTGTATGCTTCGTCAGGAGTTTCCGTTAGGAACGCTCCAGAATGTTTGTGCTCCACCACAGGCGCAAAATGTACCATTGGAAATGCGCTCCATTGCTGCACGAAAACGTTTAAATTAATTAAGCTTTTTTGTGTGAGCTTAGAGTAATGCGAGGTAATTAACAAAATTGCGTGATATCATTTTTATCCATTACGTATAGCTTCAGCAGTGAAGGGAGAAGTTCTTTGGCTTCTATATTTCTCAAACATGAAACCATTTCATCAGTAGAATCTGTTTTGCACTTAAACTGCTCAGCAATTGCTTTTGCTGTTTCTATCGGGTTTGAGGTTAGGGTGTAGTGCGCCATTGCGGTTCCACTCTCAGCAATTGCTCTGTTGAAAAGTCCTAAAAACAAAGGACTTTTCATAAATCTGTCATGTACTAGCTGTGTAAGCACTACTCCAATCAATTATGCTAAAAATACATTACCTTTTGAAAGTGGTGACATCATGTGAAGATGAACCGAAATACCTCCAGTGGACTCCCCTAAAATAAAAATTAATATTTATTTATTGCGATTTTTATAAAAAACCTGGTAAAACGTAAAAGTATAAATATACGCGTTGAACGGAACTAAAATACCAAATATTGTAATGGAATTCGGATTGCCTCCAAAAGCCGCGATGTTTTCTTTTATCCAACGCAGCGCCATACTCTGCATTACAGCGTTACATTTGAATGAGAAGAAACGTTATCATTAGAGCTGCTACTGTAGAATTTAAAATTATTAAATAGAGCCATTGCATTAGATTCATGTCAGTGTTTTACTTGATCCTTCATTCCTTGATTTCCAGGGCTGGCATTATCCCCAGTGCTGAGAAATCCTTTGTAATAAATATGAATAACGAGTAACGACATTGATTATCCACGTAAAATCTTATTCAAAATTGAATGCGCAAGACCTGTCACATACCAAGTATTCCAAGACGATAGTTTACAGTGACGAGGATAATATCCCGATCGAGTAAATAAGTAGGCCCAAAGATGGTTGCGGATCCATATGTGTTGCATCCACCTATAAGATAAAAGGTGATTTGACATGAAATGTTTATTGCTAACCGAGCAGTTTGGTTACCCCATGACGCATTTAGAGTGCTGACGCTTACCATGAATCCACACTAAAACAGGAAGTGGCCCTTTGCTAGATTGGGTGCTTTTCTGTTAGAAGGAATAGGGTTTTGTTAAATTTAAAAAAAACTGCAGGATACTTATGAATTCCGTTTTAGTATTATACCTGCGGTCGGTAAACATTTAAATACAGGCAATCTTCTTGTCTGAAATGATTCAATAATTTAATTTAAAATCGATTTTCGATATATGCCACCGGCTTAAAGCCTAACTTGAGTAATCATTTCTTCGTTTCAAAATACCCGACGACGGCCATTTTTCGCATTGGGTCCATTTGAATGCACTCTGGACTTTCAGCAACCGCATCTCTTGTTCCACTCCAAGGCTGGCTCTTCACAGTATCCTATCATAATTTCATTTAAAGATAGAGATTTCAGCCTGTAAACTCCTACATCTTATATTTAAAGCAAGTTTTTTACCCGGAATCTCAGGTCTCCCACCGGAGGCTCGGCGAAAGGTATCCCTTGAAAAGCATCAATAGGTCTCGATGTCACTGTCATCATAGTGAAACCCCTTAACTGACCATCCTTTGTTTGCACCAGTGGATTCTCCATCATTGTACTACTTTTTGTTTTAAGAACTGTTTTATTGCAATGCACAGATAAGATGTTAACGGCTATCGTTAACACGATAACCAAAATTATTCTTCGATCCATTTTACGCGCTGTCAATTCCTTTCCCTTCCTACACCTCCGGCCACTTGCTAAATAGTCGTGAATGCATTACTGACAAAGTTGATGAAATGATTGCGGGAGGCTTCATAGCATTTTTCTCCGAGTCACACGCATCACCTTCATTTTTCATGGAAGCAAAAATATTTATTGTTAGCCTATAATCATCCGTTTCAGTGCGTTTAAAATGCTAAATTTTATCTATTAAAACAGACAAAGCGAAATTCGGATCAGCATTGACAGTCGGCTACTTGAGTAAGATAACGTGAATAAATACTTTCAGACTAAGTACAGATGAGAAACAAAGAAAGCATGAAAACACTAATAACTTTCGTTTGTTTGTTTCCGCTTATTAAAATGTACTTAATGATCCTATTTTTGTAATGGAGGTTGCATGATAAAGTAGTTTGCATACTAACTCTAAGCATCAGCGCAGTTTGTCAAGGTGCTGAAGTCATAAATAGATCTCAAAATTGAAATGATGACATGGCGAGAGTGGGAATCTAGCTCATGCATATAAAATGCTCACCAAACACTAGTGCTTAATCGGCAGCGTAGCTGAACTGAAGTGTAGCAAAATTATTTTATAAACAACGACCCCTAGATAATTAATGAGCTTAATTAATGAGCGAAATATTCAATTAATTAAATTATGAGTTTACAGAGCAAGCCGTCAGCTAGTTACCGACAATCACTACAGTCGAGTCCGTACTTATATTTACTGTAGTAACTAAAATGTTATCTACATTTTCAAATATTTTGGCGAATGGGAAACATGCATCCCCTTGCTAAATCAACGACCAAAAATTTATTATAAATTAAAACGATAGGCACTTTTTGTTTTCAATAAAAAACTGCTAAAACTCTCGGACAGATTTATGAAGCGATACTGGTTCATTTGCTATATAAATATCAATGCATAGTTTCGATGCCCCATCTGTATCAATTTTTGAGAAGTCTTCATTTTTGTCTTTAAAAAACGTTTTACAGCGTCAGTAATAGTATTTCCTTGATTGACATCAGACAAACAACATATTTAATTACTAAATATTTAGCTTTCATAAAATATTAGCCTTTTCTCAGCAACTTGTGCGTAATCAATTTTTATCAACAATAATTTAAGGAAGGAATATATGTGCCTACATAAGATAGCTGGTTATCAACACAAAAATAATGCGGGACCCATATTGTTGTTGCTACCATTGTCAAATGATAAGGCTGCTTTTATATAGCGCACATGTACGTGACACTTTAAATAGCGCAACTAAACTAGCGATGTATGAAGTTCACTTTAGTCAGTCTGATATGCAACTGCAACGTAATTTACATTTTATAATATTTACAGCATTTTTTTCTGCAAGCAGCATTAGCTAACAAAGTCATGCATTAACATAATTGGGATTTTTTTAGCAGCTTATTCAATGTTGAGACTTTATAACAAAGAAAAAATACATTAGTTGTGGTCAAATGACTCCATGACGTATCTTAAATTCCTAAATAATCAGGATACAGCAGGTATCTAGCTAATAGCTTTTTGCTGCACGACTGCAGCCTTTTAGTTGGAGGCTTACTTAATTTTAACTAATTAATGAATACTTAATAAGGCAAAAGAGGATATTTGTGTTTTGGGCGATGTTACGTGAAATTCATCCTGCAGCCAATTGCTGGGGATCTTCCCAACCCATCCCAAAACCAAAAGGACGTAAAACTTTGGTTTTATCCTAGTAATGTAAATCCATTGTTTGATTTTACTATATATAGTCCAAGACAATTTCCCAAAAGTCATCAGTTGGTCACTTTTGCCTCTTCTAAATCAAACAAAATTTCTTCTTGCTTTTGAAGCACTCTCCTTCTTTCAAGATGTACAAGCTCGTCGTTCTCGCTCTTTTCGCCCTCGTCGCCGTCGCCTCCTCCCAACTCATCAGAGGATACGGAGGACTCGGATATGGTTTGGGATACGGAGGTCTTGGACTTCGCGGATACGGACTTGGCGGATACGGACTCGGAGGATACGGACTTGGAGGCATGATAAAATTTTAACTACCGTTTTTCTAATTTTTTTTTAAATTAAATTATCCGACAGTGGAATAATTTTGGAATTAATTAAATTACTGTAAACAGGTCTCTATGGAGGACACGGTCTCGGATACGGTGGATTGTACGGACGTGGAATCGGTCTTGGATATGGTGGTCTTGGACTCCGTGTCATCGGTTAAGCGTCTTGCAGCCATGCAGTAATCACCTTTCTGGTTTTCTGCCATACTCTAGTTAAATCTTCTATTGGCCACCCTTCAAAATTCTGGAGACACAAGTGCTTCACCTACGCAAATTACAATACTTAATCGGCTTCAGATTCGCGTCACGCTGTTGACCAATTGGAATCTCTTGTATCTGTGATATTTTTAATTTAATTATTTGGTTTTAATAAAAATTGGAGTTTACTCCCTCGGCGATATCAATTCCAATAAATGATTCTAATGTGCTAATTATTGACATGTTATTTCTGTGCGCATTAAATAGCCCCATACATGGATATAACAAAGTTAGTTTCGAAGTAAAGTAAAACTAAAGTTATTACATTTTTATTTCGTGGCAATTAATTAGGTGTGTCTTAACAAATGTTGCTGTAAATTATAAATTACGTTTACAAGTGCTTTGCATTTAAAAACATTTAGTTACTTAGATTTAATTTTCGCCAGAAGCTGTAGCGTTCAACATACGGATCGTTCATCATTTTAGGATTTAAATTTAAATCCAAAAGGGTAATTGGAGAGAAATCAGAATTACTGCGGGGGATAGGTTTCCACACATCAATAATCCTTCCATCCTGCTCCACATATGGAACTCTATAGACGAAAATTAAGTTGACAAAATTGTAAATTCTGTAAACTCCTTTTGTCCGCTCTAAAAAAACCTTCTATAGCTAATAGTATTTATTACCCAGTAGAAACAAAGTTGTACCAAATTCCAGTCATCATTCGCGACATTTGAAACTCTTCGTCATCGGACGGCTTTGGCTGGTTTGTGCCAAAGTAAAGGGTGTTATTAAGTAAATAAAGAAGGTCGTCGTTATGCACAACTCCTTAAAAATTATAGACCACAATAAGCAGTATCAATTAACATCTTATTCAATTGTAAAAGGAGAAAAAAATAGCATTTGCAAATATTAGTACCCCAGTCCGCTGGATCAATTCCGTCCCTCTGCACTATACTGTACTTGCCTTTATACGTTAGTACGGAGCTATAAGTGGGAGCTCCCGTGTATCTGGAGTGATAGCGCATAGCTTGTAATCCTCCCTCAAAAATAAACCTATCAGACGCAATCTGAAAGCATAAATTACGCTATCATTAAATAAATCCATTTGGTTGGGAGAAAATATTAAATTTCTTGATTAATTTTTTGTGCGTGTCAATTATACCTGAGAAAACCTGTGTCGCGTCTCAAATGTTAGATTAGAATTGCCCATGTAAAACTGACGAATGGCTCTAATATTTCGTTGGTTTTCTTCCAAGTCGTTATTTTGAATGTCCAACAGTATAGGGCCAACCCAATCCCACTCACTGTTTAAAGTATCGATCGCTTGCTGATCACGAAATAGCCCCGCGATGACCCATTCTAGTTCTTCACTGCAAAATCCAATAATCCATGGAATTGGAGGAACCCTATTTTTTCTATACATTTCCTTGGGAGTTTCAGTAAGAAAGGCTCCAGGATGCTGGTGCTCTACAACTGGTCCAAAATGCGTCATTGGGAAAGTATTCCATTGCTAGATTTTATATTTTTTGATAAAGTATTAGCTGGAGTTGTTAATTTCTTTAAAGATTTAAGGTGCATTATGTGGGAAAATGGATAAATTGTATACATACGAAAAGTCTGCGCTGCACGGCTGCTATTTCATTGGCGTCGACATTTCTTAAGCAGTCAACCATTTGGTGAGAAGACGTTGGGCAATTAAAAAACCTTCCAACTGCTTTTGCCGTTTCGGTAGAATTTTCATTAATAGCCCAATAAGAAAATGCAGAGCCGCTTTGAGATATTCCTCTTTGGAAAAGTCCTGTAAAAATTAGATAAGCAATGTAGATAATTACTAATTATTTTGCAGGGTGGATGCATTACTTGCAATTAAAACTTTAATAAAATTTAAATTTGCAATTAAATGCTAACCTGCTCCAAGCGGAGATATTATATGATGGTGGACCGAACCAGCTCCAGAAGATTCTCCTGTAATGCAATTCAGTTTATAGTTTTATTAGTGGCACAAATTGATTTACTCTCCAAAAATTAAAATTGTAGGATATCCTACCAAAAATTGTAACGGAATTAGGGTCACCACCAAACTCTCTAATGTTTTCTTGCACCCATTTTAGAGCCATGACCTGATCTTTCAGACCCTGGTTCCCTGCACTGGCGTCGTCCCCAGTACTTAAAAATCCTGTAAAGTTACACAAGTTGGAATGCATTTTAGTTAGGCCAGTGTGTGCTTTCTGCAATTGTTCAAAGTAACCAAGTCATAGTTTTACCAAATGGTCCAATACGATAGTTGAAGGTGACCAGGATCAGATCACGATCAAGTAAATAAGCAGGCCCCCATATGGAACCAGATCCAAAGAAGTTTCCACCACCTGCAAAAGTAGTTAAATGGTAAAGACTTACAGCTTAAATGCAAGAGTGCTAGTTTTGAAATAGTTACAGAGGGAATGAAACTGCAGAAGCTTACCATGAATCCATACCAAAACCGGAAGTGCAGCTCCCGCGGCGATGTGCCCCTACAAATTTAAATATTTGTGCAATGTATTTGGAGAGAACAATGAAGACTATAAAAAATAACTTTTCAGGAAAATTTGCTTTAGCCTACCTGTGGTCGGTACACATTTAAATATAAACAGTCTTCCTGTCTGTAATTTTAATTTTACTTTACAGCATGAAATTTTACTCATATTAAATTTTAGCGCTTAATTATTTCATATACCCAGTAACTGTCAAATTGCGCATTAGATCTGTTTGAATGCACTCCGGACTTTCTGCAATTGCATCTCGAGTGACACGCCAAGGCGCATTACGAATAGGATCCTGGCAAAATATTTAAAAAGATTATATAGTAATTAGTAACGACTCCGTAATGTCCAAAAAAAGTGACGAATTTGCTTACCCTAAATCTCAGTGCTCCAACTGGAGGCTGAGCGAAAGGTATTCCTTGAAAGGCATCAATAGCTCTAGAAGTCACTGTCCTCATAGTAAACCCTCGCAAGTTTCCGTCTTCAATTCGAACAATAGGATATTCCATTGTCGGTAATGAACTTCCAGTAGAAGAAACTGAAGATCCCCAACCCATGTGATTGCCACTTCGAAATCTCTCATTTTTCTGACATTCCACGGTAAGTAAATAAGCAATTATAGCTGCAGCTATTATTAGATATTTATTTTTAGCCATATCTCTTTAACTTGTAATAATACTTTTTTGAAAAGAAGTTTATTTCCTCGTGATGCTTCAGTTTCAGTGATCAAAGGCTAACTGTTACGGATGCAGGTGATTAGCACTTTATATTTAGGGATATCCACAGGAAACGTACGCTTCAAAATTGCTGTACATTCGATTCTCTGGTCGACTTGGTAAAGAATAAATTCCCACTAAAACCCATTACGGCGTCGCTGTAATTATAGTAATACCTATGCCAAGCTTAAAGTAATATTTGATAATATCTCTTGGATAATTTTCGGACATGCTAGTGTGATTCCATTTCCAGTTTTTTGTTGTGGAATATATGAGAGCTAACCGATTATTTTGTAATTAACCGTCCATTCATTACTACTAATTTAAGACAGCCTAATTTATTATACATCATTTATGAGAACAACCTTTTAATAAAAAAAATACTTTCATCTTTATCATCAATATACAAACTGCTACCTGCCTCTTGGTTTGGTATACTAACAAACAGCAGAAATCTAGAATGCATTTTCAGGTAACAGTGAATAATGATTAATTGTTTTTCTGTTACATAGTTTTCAAGCAACTTTTATTTCTGATTCTGGCTTAGTTAAGAAATATAATGCGAGATTTACAAAATTCAATTTGGAGGACAGTGCATCCAATCAATTTATTGCGGAAGTTCAACAGAAAGCTACACCTCAGTAAGCTCCCTTGGAGCTTCATATTAATCTTCACATGCACAGGTATACAAGTTAGTACTTAATCTTATTGGATGGAGCTGGCGTCGAGAAAATTTCATAATGGCTCTACAAATAACTCATCTTCAGCTTTCTCACGCATTTCTTTTATAACGCATAAGGTTAGTCTCAAGTTAGCAGTTCTCATTGTTAATCTAAATCCGCTCTCAGTATCAGTAATCTTTCGATATCTAAATTTTCACCACTGGATCTTCCATCAAGGTAGAATTAGTAGGGTATGTCCAAGGACCATATCGTCCAAAGCTTTTGGTTTTTTAATATCCTCTAACAATTCCTCCAGGTCTTCTATATCCTCTAAGGTTTTCGGTTCCTTTATGTCCTCCAAGTATTCCACTTCCCCCACATCCTCCAGTTTTTCCAGTTGGATGAAGTCTCCTAATACTGACCGGTCTTTTATATACGTTGTAGTAGTTATCGGCTTTGTAGCATTCTCCAAGGTCGTCAATTTCTTCTGATTCTTCATAATTAGTGGTTTTTTGATGTCTTCCAAACTAATCAAGTCCTCGTCCTCCGTATCTTCCAAAATTGTTGGTCTCTGAATATCCTCTATTAAAGTTACCGGTTCCCCAACATCCTCCAAAGTAAACTGTTGAGTAATTTTCTTGACCTCTTCTTCTGACATTTCCAACAAACGACTCAAAGTTATTGTTTAAAATTAAAATCACCAGCAGTAATCACAATAAATTTTTCAGTATATATTTATGCTTCTAATTCCCTTGCCTATGTAGCGAACATCAGTTAATTTATCTGACAAAAGTTTCGTTTACTACCCAAAATCCTACACTAAAAAGGACCAAAATGTAATGCTAGTGGTAATTCACTGTCCAAAGCCCAGAAGTATAATTAGGTAAATATGCTCAAGAAATTCTACATTTAATTGCAGAATAACTTTTTGTACGTTGTCATTCCAATTCATCTAAATAGAATATAGATGTGATACAAAACTACCTACCTAGGTATGAGTGGCACAAATTGTGTTACATTAGTTTACTAATAAGTTTAATTATCATCACAAATAAGAAATAATATGTGTGCTGATATCCACCAACAGTGTAACATGGATTGCTCTTAAATGACCAAATAATTTTGCGTATGAATTTGAGGAAACTGCGGTGAGACAAAGATGAAAGATACTACCTTGCATCACAACAGAAATACCCATTTTGTCCCATTTATTCTAGCATGCTACTTTTTTGCATAGCTATATAAACCAAAAAGGGAGTCGTAAGCTGCTGAACCATTTCATTATGATTAAATCAAATTAAACTCGGCATAGTGAAGCGTAAAACGACTTTAATCCTGTAGATCAATACTAGTACCTTCGATTGAATGTGAATCATATCATATCGTAGCTATCGTACATGGTGCCTGTTGCCTATAATTACTGTACAATGTGGGGAGCTACAATTTTTATATTTTGCTATGCGTTGGATTTGGCGCTTGCTGATTATCCGTAGCAAAGGCATGTACCTACATGTGTTTAAAATGCAGTCCTATATATTAATTATTCACCACTTGTACTTATATTTGATGATTAACTAGAGTTAAATGTTGTTAGCGCACTTGCTCACTATTCATTTAAGTAATGCTGCCCTTGCAAATAGCTATCATTAATCATTTGCCCAATGCAAGCAGCTTAAAGGAACTATTTTGTGTAAGACTGGCGTAATAAGTACAATTTTCCCACAATGTAATTCAAGCGCGTTTCTTGGTAAATACAATCACATTCTATGGGTACTATAAATTTATTTAATTTAAACTTATTTCCTCTTAGATGCAGTCAATAGCAAAACATCGGAGACTTAAGTTATAAAAAAGGAACACTTTACCTCACTTCATCAAAAATACTTAGGTATGCCGACCGTTGTGAGTTTGATATGCGTATCTATGCATTTAGACATGTATTCACACAATAAAGTTAAAACTGATGATATAGGTAGGTTTGGTACTAATTGATAAATGATAAGCCTTAAAAATACTGTAATGGTCAAAGGTTAGAACTTTGTTATTAATTTTAAATCAGCAATCGTCGAGCTACTTAATATTAAATAGTATAATGACAAATGAGAAACTAATTTGCTTCTTCCTGTCATGTACAATATGAATTTATTTTTAAAACTTACATTGGAGATCTATTAGAGGCTATAATGAATAAAATATCTAAAAACTAACTGTAATTATACATAGTTTCAATTTTATTGTAATTCAAGTCCTTTCTGAAGTAATCTTGAGCATTTCAAATACAAATAAGAGAGAATTTATAGTTATCTCATATTGCCCCACAAACATTTATTCATTAAATTAGGTTAAGTTTCCGTAAGCCCTAATTGGCGTTTTTTATAAACTCTTTTTTTTACTTTTCTGATCTTTTTCCAAATGTCTCAATTTCTTCTAATGCCTGCAAAAAGGGCAAGTTTACCCTACCTTAAATATTAATCAGCATCTTTTGTCAACCATACCAAAGTCAATTTCTCTAGTCCATATCTTCAGAGAGGGGAGTTTAGTAGTTTACTTCGTTACTTTTCCTCACTGCTTCCAGTTGCTGTCATGTCGGTAAAACTTGGTTTGAGCAAGCTACAGTGCATGCTACTTATTCCCCTACCCCTCTCGGTTCATTTCGGTCCCCCACTCGGAATTTCGGGTTGCTGTTGTATTGCCAATGCTTGTGTAAATGGCTTTTTTGTGGCTGCTTTTGCTTTCCCGATCAGGTGAAACTTCGGTTTCCATTCCCATCACAACAGAAAATGCCTAACAGCACCGTGGTGGAGATATGACTGGGAACCTAAATAAAGGCAGGCATAACTTTCCCTTAAAGCAAATAGAAAATATTTTTTTTTTGTAAATTATCTCAATCCAGTGTGCAGAAAGCAAGGGAAAATTGAGTGCCATTGCGAGCAGTGGAAGTTAACCTCGATATTGCTTTAATATTTATCAAATTATTGTCTGTAGTGAAATTGCTCTACTAAAATTGTTAGCTCCACTAATACAATTTCTTCTTATCATAATGTAATGATAAGCCTGTTACAAGATCGTTTGGTTGTTTAGTGAAATGAGGTTTTGGAAATATTTTATATCTACTTATACCCATCTTTTCTCCGGGGATTATTCGGGCAACTATGCAGCAGTGCAAGAGTTTACCCAATTAGCAAACAATTCTTCACTATACTGCTACGAGAGTCAGAAGTGAAGACTGAAAAATGGTGGCGCATGGTGCTGTGTGGTGAAGTGAAATGTGCAAGTGAGCACAGAAACAATAGTATTGATTTAATTTTTGGGCATAAACCTGAAATAAGTTATGCCAAAATGTTTTTTGAGTAAAATATCGATGCTTCCAATCTAGCCTAAATGTTGCCGTGAAGTGAAGGGAAAATAGCAAATCGGACCGAAAAAGGTCTAATGAATTGATAATGAAAAATACCTGTAGAATTTTTCCCTTTTCACCTGTATCCTCAAACATATCATATTTTATGCCCAGTTTCCATTACGTGTAGTGGTATTGCCGAACTTCTCCCTCTGGATAAACGGGAACGGCTCACTGTCAGCAAGTCTAGCACCATGGAAATGAGCTATAGCGCAGCGTAGCATAAAGTAAGGTTGGAATAGGCATAAGTCTACCCAGGTTAGTCGCTTCGTTTTGGATTACCCTGTCATTATGAAGAAAGTATGACATTACGGAATATGAATAATTAAGGTGACCTAATAAAGTGGAGCAGCCAAACCTAACCGTGCTACTTCTTTTTTACAGGTTTCCCTCTGGTTTACTCCCGGCATGAATTTTAAATTAGCTGAAATGGGAATCCACAGAGCACTCACTCCGTTTTGTCTGCAGTGACGGAGGTGAGTTCTCTCCCTCTGTAAGCATTTTCTAATCAGTGTTCTGTATCTTAAAATAGTTAATCAGTGCACTTTTAAAAATATTAGAAGTAACCGTTTTTAATTGTAATTAGCGTAAAGAATATTTCAAAACCTCGTTTTTCATAATGGCTTTACCAGAAAAACGAAATCAGCTCCAGAGTAGCGGCCATCACAGAAAATTTCGGAGAAAGTCTGGAAAGCACGGGATGGCTGCCAGCACTAGTACAAAGAATTCGCCTTCGTCCCTGCAAAGGAAGAACTCTTCGCGGACCCCTTCATTTTCCGGAACTGACTTTGCGTACATAAATGAAAAGCCAGTGGATGATGTGTCCATCGCCTGCTTTTACGAGCCGAGAACGCTAACTTTGCTCTGCTTGGCTATTGGGGCGCTAGTCTACGTTGCATTTAACAGGTGTGTGCCTCAATCTTCTCATCACGCTCCCTCCCTCTCGCACACTCAATCTAAGAGCAGGCCAAGGACAGGGACTGAGGGGAGAAGTGAGCTGCTGCATTGGAGTTTGGAATGGGTGGTGGGACTGTACTGCGCAATAATTCGGCATGTGCTTATAGACAATGTTTGTGGTTTTCTCGTTTTTAGGGATGAAAGCAATATCCAAGATAACTTAAGTGCTGGCTTCAAATGCGTTGTGTTCTTCTTCCTTATCATCTCCGTCTTGGCTTTTCCTAACGGCCCTTTCACAAGGCCTGTAAGACTCTTTTCACTTTTCTCTTCTACTTCTACTAAACCACTATCTCCGCTGTTTATCTTCTCAAATTAACCGCGCCGCTTGTGTTCCTGCTTGACACTATCCGACTTGGTTTTTGATCCTTTTAAAAAATTTAAATTGATAGTGGTTTGACGACTGGTTTTGCAAATTATTAAAATGCCAACCCATTCTCTTACTCTTTTCTAGCATCCTGCAATTTGGCGAATGGTATTTGGCCTATCTGTTCTCTACTTACTTGCTCTCGTCTTCATACTCTTCCAGAACTATGACACTGTTCAAGTCCATTTTCTACTGGATTGATCCAGAACTCCGAAATTTTTCTATTGACACTGAAAAGGTGAGAAAAGCACTTGAATTTGTATTTGAATTTTGACAGGTAAAATAAAATTGAATGACTATAAGCGAAAATTAATCGTATTTTTTGCAGGAATATGGGGTAAACTGTTCCCAGATAACAGTGGAGAGGATTTGGTCTCACGTTGATGTGTTTGCCTTAGCTCATTTCCTAGGATGGATAATGAAAGCAGTACTGCTACGACATATTGGAATTCTGTGGACCATTAGGTAAAGTCCACTATATTTTAGGCACATTTTAGTACACTTATCTTTTTGCGAATTTCCAATAAGTACGTAATGCAATTGCAGCAAATAAAATGCTAAACTATGTATAATATACATAGTTTAACATTTGGAAATAAAAATGATAATATCATTTTTGATCGTTTGATATATTGATTAGTGTAACGTGGGAAATCACTGAGGTTGCGTTTGCTCATCTGCTGCCAAACTTTGTGGAGTGTTGGTGGGATGCAATAATTCTGGACATTTTTGTGTGCAATGGTAAATGACGACTACTGCAAACATTTCTACGTAATATACTATTATTAATTAAAATTAATTGTGCTAATTAATGTTATATTTTTAGGGCTTGGAATATGGGTTGGAATGCAAATTTGCAAGCTATTGGAAATGAGAGAGTACAAATGGAATTCTATCAAGTAATGTCCCAAATATAAACCTGCATAATATATTTCTAGCACTTTTCTAGCTAATTTCTGTCTAAAATTTAAAATTGTATAGGACTATTCACGGCACAACCGGAAAACTGAAACGAGCTGTACTACAATTTACACCGGAGAGCTGGACTCCAGTACGCTGGTTGGACCCTTGCTGTACATACATGAGGTTTCTTGCCGTGTGTCAACTCGTCATTTTCTGGCAAATTGCGGAACTGAATACATTCTTCATTAAACACATCTTTGAAACGCCTCCTGCCCACAACATCAATCTCTGTCGACTTGCTCTCCTTTCCCTTATTGTGGCCCCATCTCTCAGGTAAAATGAGTGAAGATTTCACACCAAATCAGTTTGTTCTCTTTTGGGGAAAATCTTTCTCTTTTTATTACTTTCTGTCACTGTCAATGCTCCAATGCAAATTACGAATTTGATAATTGGCTCTACAGGCAATACTACGTCTTCGTGACTGACGCCCGCTGCAAGCGCGTAGGAACGCAATGTTGGGTACTCGGAGCAATCACGGCAACGGAAGCAATTATCTGCTGCAAATTTGGCAGGTCACTACTAGGGCAAGCCCAGGTAAAAAACATCATTCTGTGGCTTCTCGTCCAGCTCGCCCTCTCTGTTGCATGCGTCATTGGATGTGTGATCATTCATAATCTTCGAGAGCGATTCAGGAACAAGGGAAATGCCAATGCCAAAAAATCAAAAGCATCCTGAAGAAGATAAATAACATCTTCCTCTAAAGTACAAAAAGGTACTGTCAAGTATACTTAAATTCTACAAACTACAAACAAATATGCAAAATGGACTGAGGACTTTTTCCATCAGAAGGAAACAAAAATGTTTAAAAATGGAAGCTGAAAATTGCTGAGTTTTTAATTCCATTTAAATCCAATACAAGTCAATTACAAAATGAGGACGTAATCTCACAAGAGCAATTTAGAAGAGCTCGTCATCATGCAATCCGAGTACAAAGGATATGGAAGCAAGGCAATTTTTTTATATTCTCAACATACAGTAACATTATATGATGTCTGATTGTGTATGTAAACTCACTGCTCATCTCACTATACATACCTACATTATATCACCTCAACAGCCAGGGAAAGCTTTGGTTTTTGCTGTGAGGAAGCCACATACTTTGACAAATTTTTGGAGCCATGTCCACTTCCACTTTCTTTATTAAGCAAGTGCAATAAGAAGTGCTGATAATTGTCTAAGAAAATATTTCGCTGGCATGAAATGTCTATCTATCTATCTATCTATCTAGTAGGATTAATAAAAAGATGAGAATGAAATGGAATGACGAAAAATAAGTTTTGACATACGGTAGCATCCGTACGAGCTAAATTCCCTATTGCCATGTTAAGTCTCTTAAATTCATTTCAATTATTTGAGTTTTGTCATGGAAGCTAGTTTCAATGCTAGTTTATAAAAGTAAAATGGGCAGAGACTGATGAATCTATGTCCGATATGGCTAAAAGCCAAAAAATAAAACAGCCACTGAACAGTTCTATTGTTTTCTCATAGATCTCATTATTACCTGAAAAGAGAAGCAATAAGGAATAATTTAAAACCGCAGTTCACTCCAGGAGGAAATTCTGACCTGTTTTAGTGCATGCAAAATTTCCTCTCTCTAATAATTTCCTTGAACCGCTTCGACTGCTTAAAAAAGAAGACTTGTAGGAGAATAGTGCCTAAGTTATAAGCTAGTTTACGGAGAAGGTTTAATAAGTGAGGAAATGTAGGTAAGTGAAAAGATAAAATTCCCAGAGGCTGCTGTCGCAGCATCATATCAATAATAGACATTGTCGAACCAATTCTGAAAGTGTGGGGGTTTTTCCAGTAGTAGGCTTTCCTATCAATAAAAAAATAAAGTAGGGTACTCCGATCATATGTAGACCTCAAGTTTAGTCTACACAACAATAATGCAAAAATTAAGAATTTGAAAAAAGGAGAGAAAATGTAAGAGTTAGGTTTAACATTTAGGGAAATGGAAGGAGTGCAAAAGAAGCGATCGGCCAACTGGTGTAAAATTGTTGCCTAGGTATATCCATACCAAAATTCCATAAAAATGTCGTTTCTATTTTGTGTCCGTTAAATGCTAACTACAATACACTGAAGCTTTATTGTTATATAGTTTTAACTAGAAAATAGTAAAAAATTTAAAATTAAGTAGTCCAATGTAATGAGCCGTAAATATCATCTGATATATGAAAGTAATCAAAGAAAAGGACTTGCTTAAGAGTTCTTTATTCACCTCACAACATCATGTCAAACAAGACATTAGCATCCTAACAGATGAAACTAGTTGATTTGTATGGGGTTTTCTTAACTTTCTCGTTGTTACTGTACTATAAATATTTGACAATAGGAATAGAATAAACGCTCTAAAGGTTGTTGTTCCAAGAGAGGAATTCAAAGATTTGAATGTAGATCTGTTGACTTAATACTCCTCGCTGTTAACCTGGAATAAAGAAAATTTTGAATAACTCAAGGAAATTGACTCGCCGGAATTTATTTCTTTTGAAAAAGTGGATGTTAGTTTGCAATATATTTACGTCCGTAGCCGCCCACAGGTTTGTTATTGAAACCAATATTGCCTCCTCCTAGTCCAATACCTGAACCGTAACCTTGACCTTGGCCGCATCCAATTCCACCGCCACAGGCGGGGCGTCTCCCATATCCAGTGCCTGAACCATACCCCCCAATTGGGCGAGCACCAACGCCACCACCGCCACCATAACCAGGTCTAAAACCGACTTGACCTCCTTGGAAATGTCCTCCACTAACACCAGGACGGAAGGAGCCGCCCCCACCGTACTGGCGTCTCATACGAAGGCCTGAAAAATGAGTTTTTTAAAATTTGAAATGGTATTTTTACCATTCCACGTCTTTTGATAATTTTAGCTGGATATCTTACCACTATGGTCATCAGCTAACTATTACGTTTGAGCTGAGAGATGAACATGGTATCATTTAAATCGTCTAATTGTGATCTTTCCCGTGGCGGTATCAGCTTGCCAAGGTTGTTCATTACTTAAACAAGTTAAATCACTTTTAAGGTCTTCACACGTCGATTTCTCCATGATACGTTGATCATTTGGTGTCGCGACTATTATATTCGTAATCAGCGCGTAAAATTACCCCAGAAAAGTTACATTTTAAGCAAATACGGCGTGGACTTGTCGGGACCTTCCCTAGTAAGCAACAGACGAGCAAAGTAGTTAAAAACAGTCCAAGGAATCCCAACAACTTCATTTTTGAAAAGGTACTGATAAAAAAGGTGGATAGCTAATAGAATGTGTTTTTACAGAACGAGTAAACTGAATGCACTGGAAGGGAGTATTTCATCGTCATTTTATATGACACGCTGCAAACCGTTTCTATTACACGCTATACACTGGTACAAAAGATAATTATTGTGTCGATCATAAGCAGCCAAGTATAGTTCGTTTCGGAAATAATATAACGGATTATGGCGAAGGTATACTACGCTGATCAAATCAAATGCTCATTGTCAATCGTCAAGTTCTCAGAAATATTCTTAACATGAGGACATAAGGATTAATGCCTCCAGGTGTCAACGATTGTCCTTTCTCTGAATTATCTGGTAGATGTGACTTTGCTAGAGGACGGAATAAGATCATTTGTAGGTACGTAAATCAATGCTAATACTGTTTAGGATAAGTTTTTTTGTACCTGCGCTAATTTTTTTGCCTTCTGGACAAAGAGTTTTTGACCAAAAGAAATATTGTTGAATAGTTCTGCACTTTCAGAAACAAGGATGAGTAATCAACTTTTTCGCTTTTGTATGAACTTTCTGCTCAATTCAACAATGACGCAGGTGCATCTAAGAATCATGTTCATAGTATAGTCCATTCAAATTATTGAATTGAAGATTAACTCTTTAAAAAGTGGCTTTCCGCTTCAGAGGAAATGATTGGAAAGAATTTGACAGCTAGGCAAGCGATGAGGTAAATAGCAAGCAATAGCAATCAGAAGAAATGATCGCTTTTCAATTACATACTATTTTATTGTAGACGTAAGCACTGCATTGAGATATTCATCAAGGTACTTGAGACGCAATTTAAGATCTATTTAACAACCATGTAGGTATCTATTAGTATCTGTAGTTGTAGTATCTGTTAGTTTGGTTAATAGCTTAGTGGCAGAGCAATGTGGGCTTTACACATAAAGACCAGGTTCGATTCCTGGTTTAACCAATTAAATTTTTCAGATATTACACGTTTCAATTTGCTATATTAAAAAGTATGGGTTCTCATTACCTTTAATATGAGTAAGTTTCTATCTTAGGTATCTATTATGAATATTTTATTATGCTGCTGACCAGCAGAATTACATTTTTCATCATCTGCATTCAGCCGTGAATACTAAAGAAAGCCAATTAAAAAAGTTTTAGTAAAATTATTTCATTTATTTCAAAAAATCATTGTGTAAATGTGTTTTAGTACAAATTACAAGCTCTTGCATTATCTGTCCCTAAATATAATAAACACACCATAAAATGAACACTCTTCATAACATTCCGCATCAATTTCAAAATGGATCCACACAGTCACCCATTCTAAAATAATTTTTACATACCCTAAATTAAAAAAATGTTAAAGAAAGCAACATTAAACTTGCGTGTATCAGTGAGGAAAATCGTTTACATCACACATATCAGTGGTACATACTACTGGATTTTATTCTGCAATGGTAGTTGTGGTATACAAAACAAGTTCCGTTATATTAATTTCCAGTACAGCTAGCGCTTGGTGACCAGGGCGGCTGACAAGAACAAAAAAGATTATAAGGCTGATGATGGTCATCACAAGGAAAAATATGCCAAAGAAAAGTCCCTTATTTGCTCTGGAGCAGTCTACGGAGTAATTGTGAGGAGATCGTTTTGCTCCATGACACTACAATAAAAAACACAATTTTGTTCAAAGCTCTCACGAAAGTAACGATTTCAAAAAATTTTAAACGAGTTTTTACATTGCGAGACTCCCTTGCATGGAGACTATTAGTTTTGCCATCAGCTGGGTACTTTGGACGGGCTAGGCTTTTCCACATTACATATAAAATGGCAGCACAAATCTATAATTTAAGATAACCTAAAAAATTAAAATAGCTGCATGAATTTTTTTGCTATGTGAAAACTATTATTTCGATTACCAGTGAATATTCAATAGTGCATGGGAAGAGAAAAGAAGATGCATTTTGCACCAGAGCGCCCATGATATCGGATCGCCGGCATTCATACATTGAATATGGGCCCTTGAGACCTCTTTTCATCCTGTGGTGTACCTCTGCTAGACCGAGTAAGCCCTCTAGAACATTATCAGTTTGGTTTTCACTGCTGATTGCAAAGTCACTGTCAAGAAAATCGCTGTATTCCGTGGTAGTGAATGTAGGAGTTGGCGTTGTTGTAGAAGTTGTAGTTGCTGTCGTAGTAGTAGATGTTGTTGTAGTTGTGGAAAATGTCGTTGATAGTGTTGTTGCTAGCGTTGTTGGGACTATCGTGGTTATAGAATGACCATGGTGACCATGTCCATGCCCATCGTCGTGACTGGGATAGGTGGCAGTTACATTATCATCAGGATTGTAAAAGTGTAGAATTTCATGCCGGGTTTCCTGAATTATCACCTGTATGTAATGAATTCCATTTAGATAGATATTTTGTTCAATAGGTAGTTAACTAGAGCAATAATAATCAGATAAACATAAGTAGCCTACATTTAGCCACACACAGAGGTGAGTTCCGATCATGTGCATCAGCCCGAACTTTGCTACAAAGCGAACTTTTCTTACGGCCACCTTCGAATTCAGGAAGATGAAGTACATCTGCATAAATGTGAAAAC
>JAHZND010005103.1:0-18869 GCA_027744115.1 Acrocyrtus sp. NNG-2020 | reverse complement strand
GAACTTTGAAAGTCATAAGATAAGAGTCTCACAACAACAAAACTAGCAGGCTGTAAAAGGAAGTCTCTAATGTGTCCGTTCTGCACATGTATCTAGGAGGAGGGCCTATATAGGGAGAGCGCTATGTGCACGGCATGCTTTTATTTTCAAAGAGGAAGGATGCTGAAGGGAGCAAGACGCTTTGGACAAACTCCAAATATGAGTGAATGGGGTGAATAAAACTCATCGCCCTTGTTTCTGTTTCAGTAAAGACAGCGAATTTTTTTTCCATAAGTTATGTATAAACTTTTTATACGGCTTCATGCCACTCGCTCTTGTACGTGGCTCAGTGGCTGCAATGGAGCGAGAAGATCTTATAAAAAAATACAAGGGAGAGAAATGGAAAAAATCGCCTTTTCACTTCCAGCACATACGAGCATTGAAAATTAAGGGAAGTGGTAATTTTAAGGATTGTGTGCACTGTATAGCGAATTTTTTTATATTAAAGTTTATCGCAGGGAGCGAAGGAGAAAAAACTGAAACAGTGAGTGAGGAATGTGGAATATGTATAATTGAAAGTGAAAGTTGGGCTGGAGAATAGCTCTCCCAGTTTCATTATGTGTAGGGACATGGGAGAGAGTTTTTTCGGATAACTGTTATAAACGCATTTTTTACTGCAGTGTAATAATGTTTATATAGAAGATAAAATGGCGAATGTGTCTGTGTACACTTATTATCAGTGAAAGATCATGCTTTGTTGCTCTTTTCCCGTTGCTCCGTACAGAGAGTAGGAAAAAAAGCCCCCATTACTTTTCACAACTTTTGCTGATGATGACGACGGCTTGGAAAGGCGAAATTGTTCAGGGTTTTCTCTTGTGTGGGAGAGTATAGCGCTGCGATGGCATAATCCATTTGATGAAGTAGTACTATTATGAAATAGGCGAAACTTTTTTCTATCTAAGGATTCCGTCATCTGCGGCTTCATTCCGCCAATTCTTTCATGTGGTTAATACTTTCGGTTATACGGCTGATATGTTTCTACAAAGTGAAATTTCCCATAGTACGCCTATTAGCAGCGCAGACATTCATATGACATATGAATTCCTGCTCGTGATTACTTCGATACGATGTATGATGCTGATGATGGCGATAGCATGATGACGGAGATGGCGGCATTAGTGGAGAGTGGAGAGAGAGGAGAAAAAAAGAGAGGAAAGTGTTTAACCCCGCTTCTGGATGAACAGTTTCGTTTTCACGCTTACAGTATTTTTTCCTCTGTTTAACTCCTCCACTTTTAGGCGCACTATGCCCTCCTTTATATTACTCCTAATCAGGAATATTTTATGTACAGGTCGACAAAAGAGCAAAAGATATATAAAAAAAGTGGAGTGTTGCAAATATGCTTTTCATGGCTTAAGTTGTAAAATGATCCACCGTCATATTCTCCTCCGGGCTCACGGACCAACGATCATCGTCGTCCTGATCGTGGTTTCTGATTGTACAAAGTAACACACCGCAACTACCGAACATGTGAATGAATATGGAGCAGATGAAGAGAAAGCCGTGGTGGGAACAGAGGAGCCATTCAGTTGACATAAAAAAAACGGAGCGGCGGTGGCGGTGGCGGCGGCTCGCTTTCTTCTCTTCCAATGTTTGCAATCCAATCCACCACCATCGCAATGTGAACTGCATACTGCATAATCTGTGCCCTATTAAACCTGAGGGTTGAATTTACTATCCGATGTGGAAAAAGCAGCTGCAGTAGTGGAAGGAGGAAGCCGCGCGTATACGTGAGCAGCGGCGGGATGGAGGATCAGCTGAAAACTAATTTAATTACACCCATTACGATTATTATTACACCGGGAGGAACACTGCTCAACCTTTCGGTACAATGGGTGATTGTAGATAACGGTTTAGAGTAACGACGTGAGCTCTGTCGCCCCTGATATTGGGAGAGGGCTCTTCTCCGAGAAAATTATATAGTTCAGGTGTTATGATTAGAGTGGCTCTTACAAAAAGCATATTTCAGAACAAAGACTATAAAATTAAATGCCATGAAGCTGGAGTGTTATTGCATGGATGTGGTGGATCTCACACAATGGGCTAATATTGAAACTGTTCTTCTCTCGTACTGTTAATGAAGTGAAAAGAACCGTTTCCAACAAAAGAGGGAACAGATAGTGGTATAAAGTGTGTGCGGTTTCTTTGGCTGAAAACTTTTTTTTAATAGGAACCCTTTTCTTCTCTGCCCCACTTCATTATATGGCCCTGATGATTAAACACCATTGCCAATCCCGAGAAAAAAAAAGTAATGGGGACACATTAAAGATTTATAGGAGTTCTTCCTAACTTCATTATCGTATTCATAATATCATGTTGCACGCCAAAGTAGTGGAATTTGATCACGTCTTTGATCAGATAACTTGGGTGAAAATCGTTCACCCACAGAGGACGATGTGGCTGTAATATGACATGCAGAAAATACATTCCAAAGCCACTTAAACGTGTTCTTATTTTAGTAAAAGGAGAAAGAAATTTTATTTTTTCGTTAGAGACGTACTCCCCTTCTCTCTCTTTCTTTGGCTCGACGATGAAAAAAAAATGATTTCACTCTGGTAAATACAGGGTCACCTTGTTCTTTTTTAGTCTGGGAGCTTTCGCAATGGAGGAGGAAGGCACTCAGTTTAGCGAAACGAATGCCATTGGCTTGGATCTGCTCAATGTTCCGAAACATCACTTTGTAAGAAAGAATGCTGAAAGTGCTTAAAAAAAAATGATTTCACTCTGGTAAATACAGGGTCACCTTGTTCTTTTTTAGTGTGGGAGCTTTCGCAATGGAGGAGGAAGGCACTCAGTTTAGCGAAACGAATGCCATTGGCTTGGATCTGCTCAATGTTCCGAAACATCACTTTGTAAGAAAGAATGCTGAAAGTGCTCCACATCCTGATCTCAATGTTTGAAAAATTTCTTTCGGGTGGAACATCATCATATCTGAAATATATTAGCTAGGTTGTGTAGCTTTTTTTTTACTTTAGGAGTGCTGTCCCAAAGAAAAGAAGAAGAAGAACTAGCGCTTTGTGTGTGCTTTCACTTTCTCCTGCCGTTACACATATTGCTCTATTACCTTCAAGGTTTATTGGTAGCCAGTGAAGCTCCAAAATCTTGTTTCATTCTTTTGTGTTGATGCGCTTCATTTTGTCGAACGGAACGGAAATGAAGGGAGAGAGATTTTTTTCCAACCCTGCAGCCAGCACTTTTTCATCACTTTTACTCACCACCGCTACCGCTAGGCTCATATTTTTTGTAACGGTTTCCTTGCATTCTTAAAGCACATTGTCCCGTCACTGAAACATGAGGACAAAAAGTCTATAGTACGCCAGAGGAGAGGCATTAGTCAACTCTTGCTCTCGCCTTGCTATAGATTCAACACATATTTTAATTCTGATCAACATCCCAGAATTTGATTATTGTCGTAAAATATCATGTGGCGAGCCGAAGCGTTGTCTCAGTGCCGAAACCAAAAGTGTTTTGATGATAACGCAAGGGATATAAGGGAAGACAAAATCTGACAGGATTTCATTGATTTGTGGCTTTGAGCAAATATTATTTGACCCGTCTAAGCGGAGCGGTTGGGAGCAACTCCGAGAGAAAGTTTATTATCCCAGTAATAATATAACTAGTAAAAGGGATGTGTTTACATACCTACACCTTACACACACATACTTAGGAGAGCTCACTACTACCTACCTATACACTATTTATTTTCTGGATGTGGCTGTGCTGCTGGAAAATCTCATCGCTTGATCTCGTTAGGTTTTACAGCTTCGTACAACACCTCTCCTCCACTTTTTACAACGCTCACTTTCAGCCGTACATATCATGAGCAAGCACAAATCCGAAAACATCCATATATTTTTTGCGGAAGAAAGAAAACTCTTTCCCGTCAGCCTTTTCCAGGCACACTTTCCACGTCTCTTGCAGTTGGTAGAACGAAAATAGATGTATTCTCACCAAACCACAAAATCCCGCACTTTCCCAATGATTACATTGGAAGGATTTTAAGCTAGAGTCCATTTCTTTCCGTGCTAGCCATACACTAGTACAAAAACGGGTGCACACTCCCCCGTGTAATAAATTAAACTTTGATGAATGTGAATATTTATCATCTCAGATGATCCCATAAATTCATAAAGTTGAGCAAGTGGAAATTGCGATGATTAAAGAGGAGTAAGCCCGTGTGATGCCTTAGATGTTTCAATTTAGGCTCCTCAAATTGTTTTTCTGTGCAGTGTTATGTCGGTTTCGTGGAGGTAACGACATGACATGTCATTCCATGCATCGGTGATTTAGGAAAACACATTTTTGGGGGAGATGGGAAAAAAATTGGAATATATATTTTGCTGGTCCATATCTATCCAAAAAAAGAAGTATTATATGGCTGCGGCTTGGCAAACAGAGAGGAAAAGAAAGTTGTCCATGTAACGTAAAACTGACTGTTAATGATTTTAAAGAGGAGTAAGCCCGTGTGATGCCTTAGATGTTTCAATTTAGGCTCCTCAAATTGTTTTTCTGTGCAGTGTTATGTTGGGTTTGTGGAGGTAACGACATGACATGTCATTCCATGCATCGGTGATTTAGGAAAACACATTTTTGGGGGAGATGGAAAAAAAAATTGGAATATATATTTTGCTGGTCCATATCTATCCAAAAAAAAGTATTCTATGGCTGCGGCTTGGCAAACAGAGAGGAAAAGAAAGTTGTCCATGTAACGTAAAACTGACTGTTAATGATTCTTTGTAGTTATGTAGTGAAAGGAGGGAGTAGTAGTTGGGATAACAGCGCACTAATCCTCTGTAATGATATGGGTTCGTTATGGGCTTGGCTAAAGGCTGGACCCACATGTCAAAATGAACTATTCCCATGTTGGGAGCTTTTCGTTAATCTCCCTTAATTTTAATTGCAAAGTTTCAACGGACTATTTTAGATTGAGTTGGGAGATCGGAAAGATATGTGTGAACAAAAGTTTGAACGTTTTTCCGTCTAGAAAGAAAAAGAATGTAAAATGGATGGGAAGTTTTTTTATAGTTATTTGTGGCATTCTTGTGATGTTGATGAATGTAGTGGAAAAAATATATATTTTTTGCTGGCGTAGTCATTAGGTAGTTTTAACTGTGAGTTCACATACAGGCTCTTTTGGCCTCTTGTTCCCTTTTATTCCCTACTTTATTTACAGTAGTGCCGTTTTCTGATTCCTGACTTTTTTTGTGCTTTGAAGTAGGCACGTGTGTAAACTAGTGCTTGTACAATTTTCAATGGCATTTTTTTAGTTTGCGAAAACTTTCTCGTCCTTCCTCCATTCACATTTCACATGAATTCATTTAGTGTGCATTAATAAAAGTAAACTTTTTCCCGGCACAAACAACTTTCCATCCTTTCAGCTTTATTTGTCAGTCAGAAAGTAAAACATTCTAAAAACTTGTGATTTTTATTTGGCAATTGCTTGTTAGGAGAACTGGAGAACACACTCAGGAAGTAGTCTAAAGTTGAGGCCGTCACCACATGACAGTTAATAAGTATAAGTTAGCTTTGTGGATACAAACTGGCAGTGTCTAGAACTGTCTGCTCACGAATTTATGAGGATTTATTGATAGGCCATCGTGTCAAAGGGACGGGAAATTAAAATGAAGGAAATGATGTTTTTTCAACTCTTGAGAGTAATGAAATTAGCTATTTGTGAAAGAGTTTAAATCTGTAGCATTTTGAATGTTTTTGTATGCTTGCAGGTTTTCTACAAACTAGTAGCCAGCAGGGGAACTATGCCATAATGGATATCGTGGCAGCCTTACACTGGATTCGAGAAAATGCAGGAGCTTTTGGTGCGGATGTTAATCGAGTAACCCTCTTGGGTCATCGCACTGGAGCTGTACTAGCGAATTTTCTCATGCTTGCACCTGTAGCATCAGGTAAGAAAGAGTGGGAGTTGTAAAAAGCTAAAAGCCAAAAAAAAATTGTAAGAAAGGGATGTGCCCAGAAAAGTGCTAAAGTTTGCTGACGCGACATTTGCTGGTTTCTTTCCTAAAACAACAGAATTGTTTCATCGGGTAATACTGCTGAGCGGATCCTCCCTAAGTCCATGGTCTTTCCAGCGACATTCCAAAAGTAATGTACGGAAATTAGCGGAGCAATTGAATTGTTTAAAAAACGGCTCATTAAGTACGCCAGGAGTTTCTTCTCAGTCGTCGCCAACCGGCGGAGTTGGTGGTGGTGGTTTCCAGCCTCATCGCAGTGGTCCAAGCTCCGGAGGGAAGGCAGGAGGTTTCAGTGATACACTGCCAGATGTTGGACCATGCCTACGCCAAAGCTCAAGGGACGAATTACTGTCAGCTGTGAATAAGTTACTGTTGCCTCCCCGCTTCCTTGCCAGATTCGGCCCACTGATTGACTCCACAGTAGTGAAATCGGATTTCGTGGCAGAGATGAAATTCGATACATCAGGCCACTTCTCCAGAGTTCCGCTTCTTATAGGCACGTCCACTGTGGAGTCCTTCGGTGAACTGAATACGGAGGATATTGAAGACGGCATTGCGGAAGGGAAAAGGGATCGAATCCTAAGAACTTTTGTGCGCAACGTGTTTGTGTAATACACACTCAGTGAAGGGAAACTCCAAAACTTTTCTATTTCATTTTCAATACGAGCCGGATCAATCCGTTTATCCTAATGTAAGTATCACAATGCAGCATTTTTATGTAAACAAAATGCAGAATTACTGGGACGAGACAGACAAATCCGATTAATTGGCACCTATCACCCCAACTTTTTTTCCTGCAGTTTCCTACATCTCTCAAGTTTTTTGCAACAATTTTCATTTGCGACAAAAAAAAGTGCTAATAAATGTCTGTATGTGTACTTATGTGCATGCTCTATTTGTTTCCTGCTAAACCTAATTTTCTCTCATGGCAATTCCAGAGAATCGGAAGTATTACTGAGGATCTCCTGGAGTTTGCCGTTGGACATGCGCTCCTCGATCAAACTCATGACTACGAACGAAGTCTTCCTGCTTACTCTAAGGACGACGCTAAAGTCTCCAAATCGTTGGTGCACTACCTGACTAATTTTATTATTTCGGGGTAAGTCGAGCCATTTCAGTAGTTTCGCTAGTTTGAGCAAATCCTCATCAACTTTCACCGACTGTCGCCTAGCACAATGGAATAAAATAGGCATAAACGCAATAAATGTGAAATGTCGGGAGAACGCTCCACATTCTTGACTCCGCGACAGAAAGATTTTCTGCTCAATTTATGAAATTTGTCTGCGTTCTACCCATTATACACCTCCTCCACATGCTTACACTGAAAGTGTATACGCACAGAGCATCAATCACCATCTATCCTCTTCGCGTCTCTGCTCATATAAGAACTTTGGTGGCGGCGTCTCCTTCCTCGTTCTCGCGAATTTATGGAAACTAAAAACCTAGCAGGACTTTTTACAATAAAACAATTTATTGCGCAACATAAAAGTATAACTTTATGCTGCATGTAACTTTTATTTCTCCAAAGTTAAATAGAAATCGTAAATGAAAATTGGTCCTATCTTTTTATGCTTTCTCCTCACAAAGAAAAGTGTTTGCTTTGGCGACTTCTCTTAACGAGTCGTATATGATATCATAACATACATGCATAATCACAAAATTATTAATATGGGCATATGCCTGAAAAGAGAAAAAAAAAGTTGTCGAGAAAACTTGAGCAGTACACGCATAAGATTTTAGGATAACAATAACAGATACGGGCATCTGCGATATCCGTAATAACAATGAGAATTCTCCGCGAAAAAAGACGACAGTTCCTTTGTTGCTGCTATATTTGCTGCATGTTTGCCCTCGCTTTCTGAAAATGGAATGTACTTGTGTATGTATATAATTGAATGGATTATGAATTTTGTCAGGGATCCGAACAGCGGGTATGATGGATCGTCTGTGGAAGATGCTCAACTTCCTTTCTGGGACTCGTACGATCCCATTAATCAACTTTATTTGGAAATTGGTGAGTTTTTTCTCTCCCAGCAGTGTGATTTAATTCCATTTGTTTTCTCATTAGACGTCATAATTTGATCATGAAATCAAAGTTGTTTGTTATGAAAGTAATTTATTAGTTGGAGTGATGCAGAGTCGCGTTAAGTGAGGGAGTGTAAAAGGCCGTTTTTTGTAAAGCTTCTAGGAAGACAGCTTTTGCCTTCAGCCTTCACGATAAAAATAGCTCATTCTCAAGTCTCAAGTGACGTAGTTAAAAAAAAGAAGCCGTGGATTACTTGGATTAGTATCTTTTTGTAACGAGTGAGTACTTTTAGTAATAAAAAAAGAATGGACGGACAGAGAGGAAGGCGTGTGATGGATTCCATTTTCATTATTACCTCAAGATGCTCAATCATTTTGCTCCAGGAAGCTCGTAAAATGGTAGAAATTAGAAAAGAGGAGAAACTATTTTGGAGCTGGTAGAGCGTTTTCCTCTTCAAACAATAAAATTAGGTACTTGAATCCATCCACCCGGCATAATAGGACATTTTCCCTTTGGCAAATGCTGACTTTAAGAATGCTAAAATATGCTAACAAGCACGTAAATTATTAAATAAATTACTGGAAAACCCCATCCCCAATTCAGACGTAATATAATCGACAAGAGTCTAAAGTGCCACTTAATAATCAGC
Source organism: Acrocyrtus sp. NNG-2020 (assembly GCA_027744115.1). Classification (NCBI taxonomy): domain Eukaryota; kingdom Metazoa; phylum Arthropoda; class Collembola; order Entomobryomorpha; family Entomobryidae; genus Acrocyrtus; species Acrocyrtus sp. NNG-2020. Next base: position 10,186 of record JAHZND010005103.1, on the reverse strand, counting down.
AACAAAAGAAATAAATATGCCATAAATTTGCACGACGCCAGAGGAATATGATAATGAGAGGAATGGAATTTCTTTAATGAAATGGTACTCACGTCAACACAATTCCAACGAGTTTTTTTTGTGTAGCCACTCCGTTTTATTTACAGTGTGGGGAACAAGTCCCACTTGTTATTTATGCTACAGAATCCTTTGGCAAATCTATGTGGATTTCCCCATAAATGAATTTCACCATTTTTTTTAAAAAAAATAAGGACTTGTATTTTCCTTAAAGACATATTTTCCCGAAGAAAAGAGGAGAAGAGTAGTAATGAAAAACTCGTGGGAAAACTCGGGATTATGCAGGCAGAAATATAATAGGATTCTAAGAGCACACTTTCGGGAGAAAAGGGCAAAGATTACATCCATTGTGGAAGCACAATGCTTTCCCTGAGTATCTTGTTCTTCATTCAGATTTTATCTGCAAATATCCCAGCAAACCCACCAGGAAGAGAGAGGAACCAACGGTAAGGGGCAAGGTAAAAAAAATTCCAGGAGTGGAAAACAGTTTAAGGGAGCGCATTATCCGAGCCGTGTGAATTGTTCTGCGCTCCCCGTGCAATCTTCTTCTTCGTAGCTCTTTACCTTGTTCAGGCTCCTGCAAAATGTGCAGGGTTACGCTATAATAGTTGTAATTATTGTAAGATGTGATGGAAAAGTTGAAGTGGGAATTCAGAGAAAAGAATAGGGAAAATGCATAATTAGGAAAGTATTCACTCGTGACATGTGATGATTCTGCTGTATACCTGGTGTGCCTTCTTCCACATCTACACCGTTTTCTGTGCACAATGGGACCCACTCAAAACCAGGAACCCCATTTTGCCCCGTTATTCATTATTTAATATGTAAAAATTTGTCTTTTAGAATAATAGCTATGGAAAAAGGAGGTTGTTGAAGAGGAGAAAAAAAATATGGCGAATGGGATACCTACCTATACAGCTCCTCTGCTCACTATGTTCACTCCCGCGTTTTTACATAATAAAGAAAAAATAAAAAACGGTTTTATGCATAAGAGCTTCCTCCACGTCGCTTCATTGCTACCACGTTCTTCCGCTACCATTAAGTAAAGAAAGATAAATGTGGATAGTCTGTTCTAAATCTTTCTCAAAGAGATTTTCGTGAATTCTTTATACAGCTTTTTTTTGGATGAAGAGAGAGAGAAGAGAGTGCTATGCTGTTATATGAGATGCAATTCTTATTCCCGGGTTTTTTTATCACTCTGTCCTTTCTGTTTTTTACAATGTTACAATTGGGAAGGTGCTGGAGAGCCAAGAATGAAAAGCCATTACAGGGGTCATAAGATGGCTTTGTGGCTGAATTTGATCCCGCAATTACACCAGTCCGGCGGGCCCGATGTCGTAATGCTTCATCACAATTTTCGAGAAGAGAGACCTGAATATTATGAAGGTAAAAGACTATGGTGATCTTCCCATCTCACTTTAATCCGCACACGATAATAATGGAAGCACGAACATTTTCCCCTAAATATACTTCGTCCTTCCCATGGCGTGTACGTCGGAAACGTATTATGTGTCAGTGAGTATATCCCAAAAAACCATTTTCCTTCTGAGGGGAAGAGCGACGAGCTAGGAAATGGCGAGAAGTTAGGATTTGTAAGATGTAGATTTTAGTGTATAGCAGGATTGATGTAAATTGCGTCCCTCATACATAATATATTTCACGTACACTCGCAATCATTTACCACCACCACTATAACTTCCCAACCTGTCTGTCCCAGCGTAATGCCTTTTCTCTTTGATCTTTCTCTAAAACCTTTGATAGATGAAAAATTAGATGATGGCTCAGGATAGCTTCCGAGAATCGTTTTTGGCTTTAGAGACAACGGGCAGTTATGTGAGTTGTGTGCTGGGAAGATGATGGAATAAAAAGCTAGAATTTGTAGGAAACTGTTCCCAACATTAGATTTCAACAAGTTGACTTTCATTTCCTTGCTACTATACACTGCTTAAAACTGTGCAAACAAAATGGAACAACGACTCAAAAGGGAAAAGTTTAGGGAATGCAAGGGGAACAGAGAAGTTATTAAGTCTTGCAGGAGAAGAGGAGATACTCATTGAGTTGCTGCATAAAGAAAACCCATTTCCCCTTTTCTTGATTTTAAACTCAATTCCATATTTTCCTCCCACTCTTCCTACAGCTCGTCCTTGGTGGATACTTCATAGCACTAAATTAACTAAGCTCAACTATTATTCCTACTAATGTAAATTGTTTGACTTAGGCATTGTTAGAGAACAACTCAAACATGCCGTGATAGATGATCCGCCCACATTTCCACCCGCAGGCTCGGGGAGTACGGGCTACGGAGGAAGATCTTCTCAGTTACCTCCAACAACAGGTAATAATATAGCATGCTCATATATCCGGTTGTAAATGTTTAGCCAAGGCTAGACGCTAGTTTTCTTAAGTCGGTCTGCGTATAAATCATGTAATATCTGCTGGATTTGCCGCAGGAGATCCTAATCTACGTAATTGGAGCTATTGTATCTGACGTCTTACAAGGCCTCTATTTTTTACTTTTTTGTGCTCATTTAGACGTTGAAGATGATGATGATGGTCCCAACAGCGACTACGACAATGAAGATGACCTTTCGCCTAGAATACCAAAATCAAACAATCATTTTTACCCTACGCTTTCCCCAGCAGTAATGAGCACGTCCGAGTGTCCCCCAAACGCTACCAACTCTAGCATAGGAGGTCTGCTTGATGGTAATGAGCGCGGTTCAGGAAGCCCATCTGCGGATCGAGATTTGGTTCGTCAGTTGGCAGCTGCTCATTATCATTCTTATGGCACAGCGCTTGGTGTAACCATCGGAGTGGGCTGCTGCCTTCTCCTCCTCAATTTGCTCATTTTCCTCGCTATATATCATCAGAAGACGCACAAGTGAGTCTGCAAGATTTTCCGGAAAGATCATTCATACTGTTCATGTAACAGAGAAAAATTTGGTTCATGAACAAAATGAGAAGGATATTTACGGGCTTCATTATTCCGAGAATCATTTTCACAACTGTACACACGCTCCCCTCATTTTTAAAGTGTCTACTTTCATACACAAAGTAAAGGTCCCTTTGCTCTCCTTTTTACTTTCAAGGGTTTCTGCTATCAATCCCACACCAGAAAACCTTAAATGAAAGCACTTTCCTGGATATGTATTCGTCGAGTTGATGCTCGCCTTGCGCGCACTCAGATGAGTGCGTTGTTCTTGCTTTAAGTCAAGTGGAGGCAAAGAGGACTCTAGCCAATTCAGTGTCGTAAATTTTTTTCACTCGAATTACGTTTCTCCTCGTTGCCATCCTCCTCACGAACAGGCCCATATTCTTTTAATAAAAATGCTGAAATTCATCTAGAGAAGCAAAATGGCACTTTATTTTTGAAAAAAAACTAAAAAAATACCCTGATAATTCTGCTATTTTGAACATTAACATCGAAATCAACTTTGCGGTAATGGATACTTGTCGGATTTCATTCAAGCCGAAGCAAAATATAAAAATAGTGCCTTTTCAGAGCGTAAATCTTCAATGAGTCAATTTTTTTACTTACTAATGCGAAAAAAAATTGGAGAACACTTTTGTTCAGCTCCGAGGAAGCAAAAAACGAACTAATTCTGTACGGGATAAATATTTGAACGTATTTTGAAGCCGTGGCCCTACACTGAACAGTTCTCTCGTTAAAAAGGGAATGCCTAAATATTCCTCTAAACGAACTGGGTACTTAGCAAGCAATTTTGTTGCTACTTTACAAGGTTTCAAATTGCAGTATAGGAGAAGCACAATAAAAAGCTACGTTCCGTTGCGGGCGTAAGAAAATGTGAAGCGGGCTTGAGTGAAGAGAGATGGCTCCTTTTCATTAGCAGATTTTTGAGCAAACAAACCAAATTAAATATTTGAAATGTGCACTTCTCACGGATGTGAAACTGTTGAAGACTATACGAAGCCCTTTTTTATTTTCGTTGACTGGCACTGGAAAATACGCCTGACATTTTAATTTTCTTTGTTCAGCAATACATACTTTGTGCTTCCATTGTGAGTCAGACAGTAGCAGGGTGCTCACTCCCAGCAATCTGGATGCCTTTTTTATTTAAATTCTTTCAACACTTTTCACGCTAGCTTTGTAGCCTCCAAAATGCTCATACATGGTAGTACCTCCCATAAATTATAATATTTTAGCGAAAAGGCAACCCGGGTGCACATGAGCATATACATAAACAAAGCACAGGACAAAGGAATGTAAAAAGCAATGAATTTTTAAAAGCTATAAATTCTTTATGAAGTAGTTTGTAGCTCTGAGGGCTGAGAGTGGACTTTGTTAGAACTTTAGAGGGAAAAAAAATTTGTACGGCCACATAAACTAATATTGGTGAAATAAAGTGCTTATTACGTGTAAAATACAGTAGACGTGACTGGTAGTACCTCCCATAAATTATAATATTTTAGCGAAAAGGCAACCCGGGTGCACATGAGCATATACATAAACAAAGCACAGGACAAGGGAATGTAAAAAGCAATGAATTTTTAAAAGCTATAAATTCTTTATGAAGTAGTTGTAGCTCTGAGGGCTGAGAGTGGACTTTGTTAGAACTTTAGAGGAGAAAAAAAATTTGTACGGCCACATAAACTAATATTGGTGAAATAAAGTGCTTATTACGTGTAAAATACAGTAGACGTGACCACACACTTGATGCGAACAAGGATTTCTCTAGTAGCAGGTAAACTTTAGAAAGGCGAGGAGGGAAATGAAATGAGTATTTCGTGAACTTTCAATGAATTTGCTTGCGTGCTAGACAAAGGCTACGAGCCACTTTCTAGAGACAGACAAATAATGAATTTGTCCCTTCAACCGTAGGAGTGGTAGTTAGAAGATATTAAAATGAAAGTGTGAGTCCCTTTTGCTGTGTTTTGCTTTGTACACAGACAAGGCAAACACATGCTTGTTATGTGGTCCGCTTTAGTAGTTCCTTCTTCAGTAAAGTAGGAAAGAGTGCAGTATATCAAATAAAGTATGATCTACGATCGTCTCAGAAATTTTTGGACAAATACTATGAATAAATAAAACGTATCTGTTTCTCTCTCGCAGAAAATTCCAGTGCCGCCGTTATGGGGAAAGTTTACCGTAGTTCATAATCAATACAATTATTATGACAATGATCCAAAACCCTCCCATCTTAGCAGATTTCATTGGAAGGAATCCAATCCAGAGTGATTCAGGGTGTCTTTGGTGTCTCGGCGAGAGAGCGAAAATGAATTGCCGTGCTACTGATTTTTTCCAGTTATAGGAGCCGTAGATTTTTATCTCTGAAAAAAAATAGCTGGAGTATAGCTATCAAGTCGGCGGAAGTAAATAGGCAATGTTTGTATGTTTTATCTCATGTTTCTCTTTTCCATTGTCCTCGGTCGTTGTTCGTTACCTTCTTGATCTCCAATCCAATACATCCCACGCGCTTTTTGATATTGTAAGCAAGCAACATGAAAGCTAGGAGCAGCTTTTCCTTTCAAAAAAAATCTCCAGAGAAGACGCTCAGGTTGCATTCCTCTCTGCTAAACATACATAAATCATAAAAGTTTAATGCCAACTCTAATGAAAAGTGACTTGGACTTGGAGAGCAGGGAATTGTTCACACACCAGAAAGTTTTTATTTAATATTTTTTCGCATTCCATATTTTCATATCCACATTCATGATTTTAGTTAGACATTCAGCTCGAGCGGCGGCATACCATGGCCGCGCTCACTTTCCATTCATTTGTAGTTGCGAACCTATGTAAGTAATATTTATAGTGGTATCGCGCATAAGTTTTCATTACATGCTCTTTTTATGCTTCATGCTCTTGCTCTGCTTTGTGTACCTACCGAATAGTGTTCCACCGTCAAGTGGTACGGCAAACCATGGGAAAGACGCCTCACAGGAAGATGTAGAGAATCCCATGCCATTGCCAAGCTCGTTGAGCCGTCCCAGGAGTCATCCTGATATGAGACATATTGGAACTGGGGCTACAGGAAGTATCAGTGTCCCGGCTCTTTACAGTGATAATGAGATGGGGGACGAGTTTGATGACGACATTGTGCAAGAACTCAGAGAATGCACGGGGCATGCTGGCAGCTCACATTCTACTTTCCGGATGGCTTCCAAAGAATTATCTTCGTCGAGTGGATTTTCCAGCCCGAGCATACCTGACCCTCCACCACCACCTCGTTGTAAGATTGTATTAAACAATAAATTTTAGCAAATGGACAAAGTATAAAGGCAGCGACGCGGCTTTACAAACATTCATTAATTTATGCTAATTGCGAATTACTGACTTTCCTAATGAATTTGTGTTTTCATTGCAGCAGCCGTTGTAGGCGGGGCGGGAGCCGTCACTTTCGCTAGTCTAGGAAGAGGCTCTGTAGTACGCGTACTGAGGAGAGATGATTCAAGAGAGTACACTGAGAATGGAACATGCTAAAAAAACTTTTCACATTTTCGGATACACTTTTATTAAATTCTTTCACGTTCTTGCTGGAAACCACTAAAATCGGTGTCAGTGATATTTTTAAAGCTGAAATCTTTATATATCTGCAATCTCCATCATCTATACTCTATTCCCAGAAGTACGGAAAATCCCTAGCGTAAGCGTTATGCGAGTTTACACTGGAAAAATACCTAAAATGCTTCTACCATAATGATACACATTAAACTAATAATCCTATCTCGAGAGTGTTTGTTTCTTCGAGTGCGTCATACATCTCCGAAGTAAAATTACAGCCATGCAGCCCCCGATCAAAGTGTCATAGTTTTCTACAAAATCTCAATAACAATGGAAGTTTTAGGCGAAAATTTGGAAACTCCGGGGAATTTACAGATACGTCTCGGCCAGAACATCGAAAAAAGTATTATAATAAATAACGTAAAAAGTAATGTAGCGTAACATACCACTGTCTGATTTACAATGCCATTCTATTGTTCCATTTCCATTTCCCAAAATAAATATTGCAAATCCGATTTCGCACTTTTATAACCATCGTGTGCTTGCAATGCGGCAGTATAAGCATATAACATTTTCTTGACATCTCGTGCTGCGTTCTGCACAGCAATATTATTAGAGACAAGCAGAAGCAGCTAAAAAGCTATGTACATGAATTTGTTTGATGTTCAGCAATACAATAACCACTTACTAGTATAAGCACGAATATTTGCATAAACGTTTAGTGAGGTTCTTGCAATTTATCATTCCAGGAGAATTATACAATCTCGTTGTAATGTCTGGGGTAAGGTACTATTTTCAGTAGGCAAAGAGTTAATTACATCTGCCTCAGTAATCACTAGCTAATAAATGCTTCCAGATTCTGTATAAGAAACATTAACGTAAGTTTCACTATTGTATTGGATTGTAATAGAACTAATTAAATGCTTAAAATCAGCATCTACATAACATAATTAAAATATTATTAAAGTAGCAACTGTACGTATGGTATATGTTTAAGGGACAGTGATATCTAAAGTAGAATAATAAAACTTTTTATACGTGCTCCTAATAATTAAATTGAAACTTAGCTAATTATAATGAATGACATCAATTGAAAAAACTAAAATATGTCGAGATCGATTTGTATTCATACAATAGGCAAAATGGTAACTCGATTCAGATACATACTTCAATTCTATAAGTAATAAAGCAAACTACTTGATTTTTAACATTGTCTGGCTCTAAAAAGCTGTGCTAAAATAATGTGGAAGTGACTTTACTAATAAGTACTTAAGTAATTGAATACTCATAGCTCATATGTAAGATTTAAGTAACCGAATTTTACATTATGCAGTGCAATAGACCAATACCTGATAACTGTAATAAATAGCTACGAGGTATGTAAGAAAATAAGCAAGTAAGTGGACAAGCTAGATGTAAGTGTTATCAATCACAGATGATAAGCTACAAAGAGTATGCATTGTTCGGGCATTGCTGTCAGATAATATACTTTATGTGAAAAAATTAAACGTTCCGGAAATGAAACGCTGTCAACAACAATCAAAATTTAGCAGTGAAGAAAAATTACACGAATATAAAATAAAAGAGTAATAAACTCTGTTTTATGCAAAACTTAAAACTAAATGGAAGCACAGTGCTTTTGCTTTATTTCTTCACAATGCAATTTATTCCGACTGCGAAGTAGCTGGAATATATTATGCTTTCATTTTCATTTTCAAATGGAACACTTCTCTTTGTGTTCGCGGCAGTAACCATAAAAGTATTCATAAAGTTGCCAAAGAAACGCAATGCAATAGACTAATGCTTTTTACTAATACCAAACAAGTGTCGTTCGTCAACCCATTCCGAAAGCGCAATTTTTGCAAAAAGGGATATCAAATGGCACTTTTACGTTTGTGAGCACAAGAGAAAGTACCAGTGAAAGTACCCTTATAAAGAGTAAAGAAAGCTGTCCCAAGATTTAATTATAGCGAGTATTGAGTAGTAAAACAGTAATTGCTGTTGTAAAAGCATTTTCATCTTTAATCAAGCATTAGACTTTACATGCGCCCTGGCTCAAAAAGTACCCTTAAAGTGTCTTCAGCAGTGCCGCTGGTTTAGGGAAATTTAAGGGGTGGACTTTCACCAAGCATCACAACAACCATGTCTGAGGGCGGAGACTGTGGCTGCGGGAATGCTGACTCTGAGGAGGTAAGTTATTAAAACTTTAAACTAATTTTTAAGCAACTTCATGCTTTTCTGGAAGTCAGGCCTAGGAATTACCATTTACATACTATATGGCATATGACTACGATTACAATTTAAACTGAAAAAATAAATTTCATTTGATTAGATTCGGTTTGAAACGGCCCCGTTTGATCCTCGCTTTCCCAACACAAATCAGACAAAGCACTGCTACATCAGCTTCATCGATTATCACCGTTGTATTAAGGCTAAAGGCGAGTGTGACAAGCGTTGCGAATATTATCAACGAGTCTACCGTTCTATGTGCCCAAATGAATGGGTGAAGAAGTGGCAGGAGCAGATGGAAAATGGCACATTTGCAGGGCAACACTTGATTGGCAAGAAGAAAAAGTAAGGTTCAACGAATCAGCTCTTTAGTGAAGAATCCAAATTATATGAAAGTTATATGGCCCAATCAAAATCAAAAATATGTAACAAACTAAATTAACTTGTAATGATTATACGGGAATGCTTGTCAAATGTCAGCAACATTGAGTTTTGCTCATCCTATGTTTCCTTGTATGTTATGTTTTCACGTATAAATAAAAGAATTGTGGAACAATTTACCTTTCTGTGGAATGTTTGTTTATTGAGTAAACCAAAAGTGAGAATATGGTAAGATACACTAAAAGTAATGTGACTTGTGCTGGTTTGTGCTTTTAGAGTTTCTGCGCACGACTTGTGTTAGCCATGAGTACAGTATATTTTATGATTATTAATTATCACTTTCCTTGAGCACAATTTAATTTAAGGATAAGTTTGAGTTTTAGGAGAATGACATCAGTAGCTGCCATTTGTCACTGAACTGTTGATACGAGGAGTTAGTAAACGAAAAATGAGTAAACACTTAACAGTTTTGTAAATTTATGTAATATGTTATGATTATTGAGTCAGTACAATGAGTACAAATTATTTTTTTAAAACTAACCGCTAATGACTAGTTGAACGTTATACCTTATTAACAATTATTAACTACACTGTAGCTGTTCTAGCTAAAAGATTATACGCGCATCTACAAGACTAGTTTTGTGATTAATTAATATTCTGATATATTAGGTAGATATGACTGCTTTTCTTTGGATAAGGGAGTACCATTGTATTACATTTTTACCACGTAAAGAACTTTGAACTTTTCATCAGCTATTGTTTTACCTCTACCAATAATAATAATACTTATGATACACGATATGACTATGGGACTATATTCATAAAGATACAAATTCTCACTTTTTGTTATTGTCTGCTTAATAAATCATTCATTACGGTGCCGATATGAAGGCTCCACCGACACCCCAAAATATCTTGCACATATTTGGATTTTTGGCTTAACGAAGTGACTTCGGGCATGAATTCTGCAACAAGAAAATTGTAGAGCATTTTAATATGCATGTGAAAACAGCGTGTTTATTGTGTATTTAAAGGAAATAATTGGCAATTGAAAATGAC
>JAHZND010005102.1:0-16945 GCA_027744115.1 Acrocyrtus sp. NNG-2020 | reverse complement strand
TCAGTCCTTTAAATCTGTTGAGGATTTTTGTACTGCATCCATTCCGCAAAGAGTAACCTGTATATCGTTTTGTAAGAGCTTCCTTGCTTTGCGTCACGTAACGCAGGCCACCACTTCTTAAATAGGAGCCAATTAAAGAAGCCGTATCTGCCGGAAACATAAAAGTCTTCGGTACAGTTTTATCATGAAGGCAAGTTTGCTCTAAAATTGAGGATAATTTTCCTAACGCCAATCTGCTTGAATTTACACGCTGGCTGCCGTACATTACTTCTATAATTTGAGACGCGTTCGGATGGAGCTTGGAATGATTAAGAATGCGCTGCTGAAACTCAGAGTAGAGGACAGGAAGGAAGGACTGCAAAGGCATTCGAGCTCTCAACCCGTATGCCAGAGCAAGCGTGTATAGTTCAAACGAGATAAACGGACGTGGTTCCAAGGTGATGTGACTCCTGAAGGGCATAGTTACAGCAGAAAGATTGACGGTGTGATTGATGTATATTGCAGGAGACGGATATGGGATGGAATATGTTTCCACATTAAATTCCAGAAGTTGTCCGAGATACTCCACCATGATGGGAGGAATGGGTGAAGTGAGATTGATTATATTGTCTCCTTTGTAGAAGTTGCTTAAAAAAGAGATCGCGAGCAAGTAAAGAATCATAAACAGCTTCAGCGACGGAAGTCGACGGCTTATGTGATCTCCATAGTAGACATTTTGATCCAGTGCTGGGGTGATCAGAAACATGGCAAAGGAAAACTTTAAATTTGAAATCGGTCCCAATGACATATTATTAGGATGGTACTTCACTACTAAAGAAAATGATATGATGGAAAATACCAACGAGCAGAGAAGAGTTGTCCAGGTGTACTTGTCGAAAGAAGAAAATAGCTCGAGAAAACGAAGACCTTGTTGCCTCTCTATAGCTCCACAAGCAATAAAACCAATTCTGTACTCAAAGAACGGCACTTGGTATCTGGGATTAGTGGCACTGCCAATACCGCCTACAATAGTAGGTTGCGATCCGAGATCTGACTGCATTTCTGACTGAATTGTCTGAATAATACTTTCCCGGTTCTGATTTACAATAAAAAATTTAACAGTGCTGCTAGCGTTTTTCATAATGTATCTGAAGAGAGCAGCATGAACGAAGTATGCAAATGTTGTTGGATACACAACGAAGCCAGGATTTCTAAGCATCGTCTTTTCGGAAATGCTCTCATTCGGTGAATTATAATTAATGGCATTTGTCGTTGATTGGAATGCAAACACCCTCCATCTAGAAGTCTCGAAATTGTCCTGAATTAAGGTATCAAACACAGTTCTGGTTTCGTTCTTTGTGGCTAGTGAGAGACACTGAACTTTTTTATTTGAGTTTGCCGCCACCATGCAAAATTTGTTAGTAAAGTTGTGTTGCAGGCTACTATCGTCAAGTTGATAATTTAAAATAGCATCAGTTGAAGACCATTGCCGCATCATCTGCTCCAGGTGCCAAGGTTTTATGATTGGCTCTCTGGCATTGTTTGCTAAAACATGGTACGTTGGTCTGGAAGATGGTATGCACAGTAGATTCCTTAAATAATTTGTGATGCCTTTTGTTCCTAGCTTTTCGTCTTTCAGCTTCCAAAAATAAATGAAGCCGAGTGGTGTTGCTAAGTTGTACTGTCTGCCAGTCCAGCTTTGAATGTAATCCAGTGAGTTTTCACTAAATGGCGGTGGCTTTAGATAAATGTGAACTTCACAGTACCACGGCTTCACTTTTGTGCTTAGGTCTTGCAGCATAGAAAATTCCTCCTCCTCTTCGTTATTTGTAGAGACATTGCTCCTCCTGGAGTTTTCATATTTAGTAAACTTCAACTGGACAATTTTGCTAATATTTGCCTCAAACGAGAAATGAGACCCCCAGGTAAGCTGACCCCGTCTCCACAACGGTATGGAACTGTCGAATTTAGGGCGATATCTAGTAGTCGTACGCTCTACGATGTATCGCGTTAAGACAACTGGAACCCTGGACTGGTCTAGATCGTCACCCACATAGTTAATGATATGTACTAAGCAATCCTGGAATATTTCCAGATCTGGTATAGCATTTGAATTTTCCTGGAGCAAAATTATCAACAATAAATTCCTCAGCAATATTAAAAACCTTTCCATTTTGAGATTTACTCAAAAGCTAAAAGTAGTAAAACTTTAACTGCCCAATAATTGTAGTTATTTTCCTGTAAGAGTTGGCGATATGAATTTTTTGTATATCTCCCTCAAACCAGAAATATGAGCTTTGCTGTTGCATTGACACTTTAAAACGAACTTTATTTCCTATGCTCCATAGTGCTCGTCTCCTTTATATGTTATATTTTAAATAGAAAATGTAATCACTTTTATTCTTCACAAAAATATGTGGGTGCCTCCTATATTTCGAAAGCATACTCAGCAATCGGAATACACATGAATATATTATTTCTTTGGGTACCTTAATCAATATCGCTGAATTATTCATAAATTACGACTAGCGTTCAATGTCTTTCTGCGACACTTACATAAAATCCGATAAATACCTTGTATGTTTAAGTCTTCTGGTAACAATGCTCAAATCATATAGGTTTCTTATTTATTTTACAATGTTAAAAAGAATCCTCGATCCGAATAAAGCTGTTTGTTATAGTTTTAGAAGGTGTAAGATGGGAAAAAGCTAAAGTTTATATTTCACATTATATCGTTTGCTGTACAAAATTCTACAGACGCAAAATAATACAATAGTGTCGATAAATGAGATAAATCACTCGAAAAGGATGCAACATATGCATTTGCGTCATCTTTGTCTGACAAATCATAGGTCAGAGTGATAATAAGTTTACATTCGCTCTTAAGTTTGTACGTGGACAGTGGACACTGCCCCGAATAGCTACTGTTGCTTTCTAGACTGATTTTCACCCAGTGTTTACTATTTTTGGAAAATAATAGTTCTTTATGCAAAATTATTACTATGCATTCTTCAGAGGTAATTTGAAACGAAGACAGCTCTAGTACGCCAGCCGTTTGCTGTTGGTGTTGGTGTTGGTGCTATCCATAGATATTTTCTTGCATCTGCTTGGAACATGGAATGGAAATAGTGTCACATTGGAAGCTGGAACCTATCGCCACCTTAGCAAAATATTGCATCACAGAAATATTGCTATCAAATCTGCACATCACATGGAAAATCGCAAATTCGCAAATCATGTATACTTGACTGGATGACGCATTTCACTATCGTTGACATTGTTGACCGACACGCCTTTAAGTCAACGATGCGAGCTGCAGTACGATAACGAATTGGCTGACCTTCTATAAAACTCGCTTCGCTTGCTCAGACAGTCCCATTCTCACACTGTTTGCATCATCTCGAGCATATAAAAAGGGAGTAGCTTCATTTCTTTAAAAATTTCATAATGCCAGTAGAAAAGAGTGATTCGGTACAATTTTGGAATGGGTGTACGATGCCTACAATGGGGCTAGGTAAGAGTAAGACAATTTCAACTTTAAATTATTTTCTCCACTGGCAGATTTTTTGTAGTTAAACTTTGACTCATATTTGAAGGTACGCTCGGCCCAGGTGAAAATTTCGAAGAAGTTTTGGAGGAGGCTCTTAACGCAACGAAGTGAGGCCAGAGAACGTTGAGCATTCCATACTGAGATCGCTTGAAGCACTAAATTTGGAGTATGTTGATATGTACATGATTGGCATTGAGCGTGGAAGCGATACCGAAATTTTGCCCAAAGGACACGGTGGAAAAGTTGCATTCGATAGGGCTACAGATCTGGAAGCGATATGGAAGGAGATGGAAAAGCAAGTGGATGCTGATCGCGCCAAGTCCATTGGCATTTGCAACTTTGATAAATCCCAAATTGAGAGAATAGTCAAAGTTGCCAGAATACCTCCGGCAAATTTGCAACTTGAGCTTCACGCGTATAACCAGCAGATTGAAATTCAGAAATTGTGCAAAAAATACAAAATCAAAATAACGGCATCTGGTCCTCTTGGAAGACCTTCCGTGAATAAGGTACTTTTATTTTCGAATAAAATCGTCTTTAGCGATAATTGACATTTTTTATTTTTTATTAATTTGCTTATTAACTAATTTTGTTAAGACTGGCCCGTTGTACGATCCAATTGTGAACGGAATCGCTTCTAGATTGGGGAAAACACCAGCTCAAGTTTTGCTGAGATTTTTAGTGCAACAAGGCATCACCGTAATTCCTAGAAGCAGGAACTTACAGAGAGTCCGTAAAAATAGGCAGATATACGACTTTGGTCTAACTAGGGCTGACATGACAGCGCTAAAAGGGCTGGACAAATTTAGCGCTCCTTTGGAAAGTGAGAGTAAGCTTATCCTGGAAGATAGCTGGTGTCAGATGAAATGTCACTAACTATAAGATAACCGAAATAAATATTTTGGTTGTGCTTTGTATAGGGCCTGGTTAAGTAAACATTCAGATTGCGCTTATCGGACATGAACTTATCTATTTCTGAACTAGACATGTAGCGAATATTTCTGATTTCAAGATTTGCGTTAACAAACCAGTTTTAGATCTTCAATGAAAACACAGATTAAGGATACGCAACTTTAGATCAATGATCGTTATGTTGAAATTCTGTCCGTCAATTGCAAATACTGATTATTATTGTCATAAGTAATTCTGTCATTTGAAGGTCATTCCATTCGAAGGATACCGATAGTGTACTTGCTTTACATCTCGAAATTTGTTTTTTAGGTTTCTTATAGAAAACAGGGGTGCAACAATGAGTCTTATATAGATGTTATTGCCTATGCCTGTATGGTAATAATTATAGTAGGAAAAAAGAGGTAAAATTTATTTTTGTTTTGGACATTCTCAAGTGCAGTAGCAGCCCTATAATATGCACTTATAAAATAGACAGGGGTAGTTTAGAGTCAACGAGGCTTATGAAGAGCGCAGGCAAGAAAGTCATAAGAATTTAGTAGATGAGTTGAAAGGACCTTTCTCGTAAGAAAGGGTCAAGGGGAGATTAGTAAAAAAAGGAAAGGCAGCGAGGATTGTAAAATGAAACTTTTTTATCAGCAAGTGGCTGCAGTTTGCATTTTCTTCTATTCGACACGCACAACCTTAGAAAACGAAAATTTAGTAGCTTTCCTTATACAATATTCCTATTTCTCAGTTTAAATACGTAAAATAAAAAAAGTTTTTTTTAAACCCGAATTCTCAGACAAGCAGACTTTTGGAGATATGTTTCATTTCGACTCATACTAGTGATACCTACGCATTCTAATACAGTTTTAC
This sequence comes from Acrocyrtus sp. NNG-2020, assembly GCA_027744115.1. Taxonomy (NCBI): domain Eukaryota; kingdom Metazoa; phylum Arthropoda; class Collembola; order Entomobryomorpha; family Entomobryidae; genus Acrocyrtus; species Acrocyrtus sp. NNG-2020. The sequence goes on along the minus strand of JAHZND010005102.1, from coordinate 11,649 downwards.
TTTACATGATAAAATTAGTTATGTGCTGTACCGTGAGTGGTACAGAGACTTTTTCTGGCATAAAGAACAAAATACTTGCTTTAGCTGGAAGAGGAATGAGCCTGAACAGAAAGAGTTTGCTTTTTCATATAAACACGAGCTCGAAGAACAGGATAAATGTTGTACCACAAACAGAAACATTATATATGTATTTGTATAATATATTAAATATGAGCAATACAGTTAAAAAATAGCCATGAATGGCAGCGCCATTTGTCATGATAAAAGTATTAAAAAAGTGGCTGGCTATTTATTTTTGTGCACTGGAACTGGAAGTGCAATAGCATCAGCTTACATTTTAAAAAATGTTGCCTTTCTTGAGCAGAGCATATTATAATAATTCTGTCGGGCTATACTATTTCCTTGCAATTAGATCTTTCTCAGGAAGCTGTGAAAAGATGGCAAAAATTCATATTAAAATTGTTTTGCAGGCATAGTACAATATGACGCTTTATTGTTTACGAATACCGCTCAGATGAATTAATATAACGTCATCATAAATAATTAATTTTTGCTATTTAATACGCTTCTAGTTCTAGCTTCTTCATGTCAAAATTTACCTTGTTATTTGAGATTTTTGGGGAACATGCAGTTCATAGTGCAATTTGTTGCCCAGAAAATGCTGTCTAAAATAAAATCGTACTAATTTTAAAATTTGACATAATTTCATATAACACCCGTGCACCAGCACTTTTCACTTTTGCCATTTCCAGCTAGAAAGAACTCGAGTCAATGCGTTTTTAGGCAGAAAGTATGACACTGTACACTTAACATTGCGTATGAGAATCACAGACAAATGAACACTTTTTTTGGTCCGTATAGGCAAAGCACCCATTCATTTTTTTCCATTGCATCTAGCAAGGAACACTACCAACAGTGCCAATACTAATGAAGTAATGAGTCACACATCGTGCACTACTCGAGTAGAGAAATGTTGCTCCTTTTTCTTCATTCTTAGGCAAAGACAACTCATTCGAAGTGCTATACCGGTTTCTCTCACTAACCTAGTTCAACTTATGCAACTCAGCTTCTTATAAGTAAACAGCCCTTGTTAGTGAAGTAGTTCTCCTCTCTTATCCTGCCAGATATATAGGTACCTATACTAATTTATTTTTTAAAAGGTGTTTGCAGTGACAAGTCCTTTTAATTAATAGTTCTAGTGACATTAGTGATTTCCTTGTGCTCATCAAGTTGGAACATAATTTGCAATGGAGGAGTCCAAAACAGACAAGGTAAATTAAAGTCATCATCAATATATTATTCTATTATTTTTTGGTATTTTTCCTGCAGTATTAACAATACTGCATTGTGAATGCTTTTACTAAAAGGACTAACAAAAAATTATAAATTATTTTAAAGGTTCAACAGAACGAAGGCGAGTTGGGAATAGAGACAGTGGCCTCAGTTGAAAATGTTCCAATTGAAGGGAGAGAGGAGCTCCCGTCCTTTATGGAAACGGATGCAGTTGCGGATGATGTAGCTGATGAGCCGCAGGAGCAGTTACTCGACTCCAATCCACCACAGAATGGAAGTGTAAGTTGATTTGTAGATAAATATAATTAAAATCATGATTATGATAAGGTCATTATCATTATTTTTTGCAAATGAAAACTTTGATTTTGATGAACAGGTAGTGAAAGAAGCATCAGACCTTGAAAAGCAGGAGTGTAAATACTCTTCCGGTGATAGTGATAACAATGCAATGCTCCAAAGCTTTTGTGAAACGGTGCCAGCAACTGTGCAAAAACTGAGCATTGGCAGCGAAAGTACCTGGCTGCGGAGCAAAAATCTGGAGACACTTGCAGCCAAAGACTTTAAGTTAACCGAGTTGGAACTTGATTTTCCTAAGGTTAGCTGCAACACCGACACAGTCGCGAAGCTCTTCGCTAAGCAAGGAGCAACCTTGGAAAAGCTGAAGCTTACAAGATTTCAAAAATCGGAAGTGTTCTCCTGTAAATTTCCGAAGCTGCCAAATTTGAAGTACTTATCCTTAGGCAGGATAGACTGTTCCAACCCGATTTCCTTTTCTGACATCCGAAGTTGCCAAATTTGAAGTACTTATCCTTAGGCAGGATAGACTGTTCCAACCCGATTTCCTTTTCTGACATTTTCCCAAATGTCACCGTATTGGATCTACAAAATCTTTCGACTCACGCATGGGGTCAAGTACTGTCCTGGAGCAGCGAAACAGCTTCAGTTATAGAGCTTACCCTGCCAGGGGAAATTTCGACAATTGAGGACATTTTAGTTGAAAAGACGGCAAAACACTTCCCAAATGTGAGAAAGCTCGCTCTCTCCATTTTACCAGAAGTCCCGCGTCGTCTAGAAAGTATTTTCGAACACTTCTTAAAAATTGAGGAACTCTCGGTGAACTTCCAAGAGGGTGACTACAGCGGGGACTCAATCCTCACTGGCCTAACCAAAGATGTTTGCAGTACTATTTTGAAATCCCGCAACTTCGAGATTCCAGATAAGCAACAACGCAGGTCATCCATTCTTAACTTGACAGGTAAAAAAATATTTTCCATTTTTACTGAAACATGCTTCGAAAAAATGCCCTAGAATCCTAGACATTTCCTAGACATCTAAGAGGGAAGGGGGAAGAGGGGAGCTCATTGTATTATTAGTAACGCGTAACCATAACATAGTTAATTAAACGCTTTCAAACTTGTAGTTAAAATTACGAGTTGTGAATTATGAAAACTACCGGAGTCATTCTAAATATGTATACTGCCTGGTTACTGGAACTCAGCTCGCGGATTGCGTTTGGGCACTTTTTTTTTCTTAAAGGGATTGTTGCATAGAAATGACATTTTTGAAAATTAGTACACAAAATCACAAATAGGAAACCTCAGGATAAATCGTTTTATTTATCCACGATTTATCCTGAGGTTTCCAATTTGTGATTTTATGTACTAATTTTTCCTCAGGATAAATCGTGGATAAATAAAACGATTTATCCTGAGGTTTCCTATTTGTGATTTTGTGTACTAATTTTCAAAAATGTCATTTCTATGCAACAATCCCTTTAAGAAAAAAAGTGCCCAAACGCAATCCGCGAGCTGAGTTTTTAAAGGTACCCATAATAACTTGTACTTGTATGCATTATACATAGATGGATATTTCGGAAAGTGTAACAACTGGAGTATATGGATTATTTGCCACCATGATTCGCTAAATTAATAGATTTCAAACCACAGGCTTAATTTTAATTAACTTTTTTGGTCTAATTAATTTTTCTATTTCATAAATTCGCATTCAAAGAGTCCGATGCAGTAAATACAACGGATTTTTTACAAAGTGAGGATTAAAAATTATTAAACTTTAAATGTGTTCTACTTGATTGTACATCTTCGTCTAAATGAGAGCCACAACTCGTAAAATTAAATTAGCTAATAATAAATTAATAACTGGTAACCCTGTGCCAGCCGTAGCTAAGGGGGAAGGTCTAGGAAATGTCTAGGAGGGAAGGGCATTTTTTCGAAGCATGTACTGAAATTACGATACAATTTCTATACCGGCAAGTTCAGTACCTTTTGGCTATTTTTATCCAGGGCTGAAGAAACTGAGGGAAGGGCATTTTTTCGAAGCATGTACTGAAATTACGATACAATTTCTATACCGGCAAGTTCAGTACCTTTTGGCTATTTTTATTCAGGGCTGAAGAAACTGGAACTAGTTGGACTTGGGAACGTAGTCCTCACTGACCTGTCTATTCACAGTGTTTTTCTGAAAATGGATAGGTTGGAGGAGCTAAAACTTCACACACAAAATAGGCTCATCGAGGGCCAGGTATAGTAGCTAATGACTCTAATTTTTGCCGGAATGTGAACTACACGGTTTTTTTTAATTTGGCTATTTTTGATATTTTTGCTAATTTTAAGGTGACCCCGCCCTCCATTGAGATGCTGGAAGCAAAGGTCAAGTTGGGTGGTGAATTCATCATTTACCATTTTCTTAATGAGGTGGACGATCTCATTTCAGAAGGCATTGTGGACGACTCTGAAGTCAATCTTGGAGTGATATCGCCAAATTCCAATCAACGGAACCAAAACTATTTTTTTGCTGATCTATTATAGAGTTAGTAATTGAGGTTTTATGCAAGCGACTGTGAAATACAATAGCATTTAAGATAAGCCAAAAAATCGTGATGCGTATTACAATAAGTCTATGAATAGTGCGATAATTTAAGCGAAAATGAAATCGTTTGAAATTTTAAACAATGTATTTATTAAATATATTTTTAATGGAAATAGAATGGAGGAGGAGGAGCTAAAATATTTTTTATATCAAATATCATACAACAAAATAGAAAATACTAAAACATTTTATACATATATTTATATCTACATGTAATTAATTTCACTACGTAAGAATACGTATTTCACTACACAGTGGGTAGAACATTCTGTTAACTTTTTAAGTCATTTTAACTAATTTTACATAATTTCGATTACTACACAGTGGGTAGAACATTTTGTTAACTTTTTAAGTCATTTTAACTAATTTTACATAATTTCGATTTCATTGTATATTTTTAATTTTTATTATTTGATGTCAATCAGAATTTTGGAACTTAACATTAAACATTTGACTTAAATCATCATTTTTAGCAAAAACAATTGTGTCAATTCGTTTCCCATAAATTTAATTTACAACTCCCAAGTATTTGTTTTCAGTTCATTTTGCGGCAGGTTAATAAACTGAGGTTGTTAGACCGGTTGAGCAATTGATTTTTAATAAAATCAAATAGTCAGTCCTATAATTTTGAGAGACCAGTTTCCAGCGATAAGCCTAAATGATGAGATTCTTCTTCAATTATTGCCACATCAATCTTCATTACTTTCAGCTTCCCTTGTAAAGCACTAAATGCCTTGGCCGGTATCTAAAGTAAATGTTGCAATGAGAATAACAAAAGTTAACTAATTAATTTTTCTTTTCTCTACCTTGAATTTAATAGTTCCAAAGTGTTTTTTTTAATTTCGCTGCTTTCACCTTAAAAATGCAATAGTTTGCCTGTAGCTCTTGTAAATTGGCCATTTGTAGGAGGACCTCGACAACGGACCGGTTTGTAAAAGTGAGGGGCCGATTCTCTCTCCAGCTATTCTGCTTCTTTGTGATTACCAATTTTCGGAGCTCTGTGCATAAAAAAATGTTACAAAATGTAAAAAATTAGATATTTTAATGACCTTCACGTGAGACTTGAGATTATCTTTTAATTTCGTGATGCGTACTTGCTAAGTTTAGAATTGGATTCCGAGACAATCGCGTAACTTTGTTCTTGCCAACAACCTCCGCGTTTATGATAGAGTACCATCTGCGGCTAAGCAGGGAATCTCCATTAATCGCGTCCTGTAGCGAAACGGAAATGTTGAGTTCCTCTAACTGACGGAAGAACTCGAACCCTGCAGTCCAATACTTTTCAATAAAGTTCCTTCTAAAAAACGAATCAAGACAAACTTGCAGCTTTATGACATTTTGAAATCGCTGGGATGCTTTATACAGCACCGTTGCCATTAAGGAATACGGGTAGAAGCTCGGAAAGATAAGCTCTTTTATTGAGGGCGCTTTCTCGCGACTGTCGCAAATTTCCATAACCTGCCCAAACTCAATAATTGGAGTGATATCGAGTAACTTCAGCTGAGGAAATATGTCTTGTAGTGGAAGCCCTAGTATTCCTCTGGAGCCTGCCTTCAATTCCAGAAGTTTCTCCATTTTTGGAAACTTCGAGGGAACGCGACACTCCAAATGTAAAACTTTCAGTGTAGGAGCTTGCCTCTCCAAAAACTTTTTAATTATGGAAGTATCCAAGTTTCTTTTTTCGTCGAGGGAAAGCAGCTCACACTGTTCCAGGGCAAACTTCCTGTCCACGAGAATACCCAATTCAGTTTTATTCAAGTCGCAGATATCCAACCGTAGCTTTTTTATAGTGGCGGGAATTAAATTTATAATTTCTTTAATGGACTTTGTATCGAAATGTAAAAAGGGTACTGTAAACGCAAATTCCTTCAAATTATTAGCAGCCGTAAGGAGAAACTTAATCCACTGAGGAAGTGAAACTTTTGGACTTGGTCGACGAAACATAGCGGCACAGCAAATTTCCAAAGACTTTAATTTTCCAAAATTTACATTCGGATTATTTTCTTTGTAACATAATGTACTGAAATTTGTAATGTTGATAAAGCTCAATGAAACCGCTGAGGGAGAGCACGTTCCCAGAAATGTGCTAAATAGCCCCTGACGCCTTTCTAAAAGGAGAGGTTCACAGATTATGTAACGTTGCGCTGGAATCAGCTCGCTGCTACTCATAACATCCAGGAACTTGTTCATGTCGCAAAATCTTGCGAGAAATAAAGGGGGCCTTAATGGTAGAAACGCAGTTGTAGCCCTCTGCGCCCAAACCTTGCAGACAAGTCTGAAATTCTGGACATTTTCAGCTACGGCCGGAAACCCATCCTCCTTTAGAATGTTGTGGAAAGCGTGTCCAAATATTTTGTCAAGTACCTGTGGAAACGAATAATAAACCGAAATTGAAGGTTCACACTATAATATAAAAGGGACCATTTCTAGTGTAATTTATAAAAATTTAAATTATCTGTAATCTTCTTACGTTATCTATTAGTAACGCATGGATATTTTCACTTTCTTCCATTTCCGGTTGTTCAGCAGAAGTATCATTGAGACTGGAACCATTCTGATTGGATGCTACAATCTGCTTCCCTTCTGACAAAGTATTCTCCTAAAAAGTAAATGTAATTATTTGTAAGCATCTTTTTTTGATTGACAGGTTTTTTTAGACATTGACAAAAGTCATCATAATATGTCGACCAAAAATATTACGTTGTTTGAGAAACACCAATTTTCTTACTTTATTTGCCCTCTTTCCCATGATTGGCAACATGATCTCTGTTTCTATCCCAAAATGTGGATTTCTACAAAGAGAGACATTAAAACTGCACTGATTTATGTCTATTGTGACCACTCGAGCCAAACTTTGGATCCTTTATCCCAGTCTATTCCACAGTCAATATTAGCACACACACAAACATAAACCCTCTCATATACTTTCATCAGTATAGCATCCTTTCTCTGAACATTACAGTAGGGCATACATGCGTACTGCCATTCTGTACAGTGCGAATTTTACTCACTTTTCAGCGTTTTTTGCGTGTGATGCTGCTGTGGTGTAAGATTTTCCAAAGTGAAGCTAACAGTATTTCGTAAGTAAGAATTGCGATGGATACTGTTTCTACAAAGGTTACCGCTACCGCAATGTAGCCAATACAGCCAATTGTTTGGCGAGTCGGCGTTTCGTATAACTTGACTGCAAATTGCGAATGTAAGTGAAGCGTAATTTTGCAGCTCACTATTAGGCTACTACTACCTCCCCTGCCAATCGGGTGAGCTGATTAGTCGTGATTTGTCGTCTTCATCGTCGGCAAAATGCGGGCTTTTAAGAAAGAAAAATTGACGAAATGGCTGTTGTAACTACTGTCAATACATTAATTAGGAAATAGGACATGCGGACTATTACGTTGTATGCATTGTATAATATCCATATTAAAGACGGTAGACAGTAGCCAGTTATCACCACAATAGGCAATCCTCTTCCTTTTAACTCAAATAGTTTGTTATCGTTACATTCATCAACTGGATATATGTATATATTCATATTTCCAGGATTGAAAGCTACTTATATAGTAACGTAGTATTTTTCTTTTAGAAAAGTGTGCATAGGTATACTTAAGAATTAAAAAATTATAACGTCAGATATAGGTAATTATACCAAATCATTTAGGCCATACCTTTTCCTGTTAATTGATTTAAAGCATAAAAATAAGTTAATTAAAAACTGTAATTAAGATTGTTTAGTCTAAGGCAGCAAATTAAGAGAAATCGATAAATGGAAGTAGGTCAGTTCATTGAAATTTTGGGTTTATATGAGCATTGTTCTAGCCCGAAATGAAAAATATTTTAATTATGTATAGCTAGCTGGTCGATGACGATGACATATTGAGACTGTTTTTCGAACTTGAATGAAATTGATTTTCAGTTTCTACACATTGATCGAACTGTGTCAATAGTGAAAGTGCTCTAATAAACCCAAACCTTTTTCATAATTGGATTTGCAAGAATATGGACAGGCAAAAAATTTCCGGAGAAGAGGTATACCTAAAATACTTTTTAAAATGTTCTATATATCTTAGCAAACAATTTAATTTAATTACAAAGAAGGATTATTTTTAGAATTTGCTAATCAAACGTATTTAAAATCATGCACTGAGAATAACCTTGTAGCGCCATTAACTATTAATAACTTTATTTAGGTGAACATGGAAAAGAAGCAAAAGGTGGGATTACCCATCAGGATTCCGGAAAGACATTCTCCAGGAGAAAATGCTAATCCTGCTAATTACTCGGGTTCACTTAATCCGCTTTTAATTGACCACGTAAGCTAAATTACATTTAATTGACTTTTTTTATTTATAATTTAAAGTTTTATTTTAAATTAAATAAATTATTCCTCGTCTAAATAAATTGCACTAGATTTTAGAGAAAATATTTGGGTACGTAATCGGGTCAGCCCGTCGTTGCTCCCACGACGATGATTGTCACTGCCAAGAAATGAAAGCGGTTAACACACTAAGGCTCGTTTCCAAGTTGTGGATGGAACGTTCTACACAAGTAATCCGGAGAATTCCCCACGTGACCGTATTTGGCTGCAGAGATTTGACCTCTCACGCTGACATAAAATTAGAAGGGTTCCTAGGAATTATGAAAACCAGCTTAATGCTTCCTCTCCGGAACTACGTTCTGCAGCAGTGCCTTTTCACACATACTAACCAGCATCTTCTCAAACAATTTATTGAAATTTGCCTTCCCCATACGGCCATGCTAATTTTGGACATTTGCATGGCTGGTAATTTCTATTTGGGAAGGAGGTCATACCCAGCTTTTAATTCATCGATGCTCACCATACTAAAAATAAATTGCTGGAACAATGTCGAAACTATTTCCAAAGCTTGCTTGACTGACGAAATGGTTCATCTTCTGCAGCAACTTTTTAAGTCTGCAGTCTCCTTGAAAGAATTCCACTACAGCATGTCAAACGACGACTTTAATGAGCCCAACGAGTATATGTTGGAAATTCTCAGAACAATCCCGAAGTCAGTGAAGAGCTTGAGTTTAGTACTGTGCGTACTATCAGATTTGCACCTGGAATGTATCACTGCTTCCGGTATAGCACTCGAAAAATTAGAATTCACCGTGGTTGAGATATTCTTGAGTGGAGAGGCAGTTCGAAACTTTTTCAGTGGGACGGCCATCGCACTAACGAGTTTTTATGCGGCGTCAATGTCTTCAGCAATTGATTCTATGTTACGGGAGCTTCCAAAACTGGAACATTTGGTGAAGCTGAAGTTAGGCACACTCTCAATGTCGGACCTACGCTGGCTTATGGCTCCTATCCGAGTTCAAAGTAAGTTTCCGAAATTGTCTGCACTTGACTTAGAACTGATGGAGTCTCCGGGCATCTGCAAGCTTTTGACTTCCGACTGTCACAAGGTTATCACAGTAAAGGAACTAGTGCTCCCTCACAATTTTCCTTATCAGGAATTTGTGAAAGCGGCAGCAAGTTTTTTTCCGAACGTCAAGAAAATAAAAGTCTTCCACTCTAAATATATCGAGAAAGGTTTGCGCTCGGTGTTCACCCACTTTCCGGATATTGAAGAGCTCGACATATGCTTCGGAAATGACCTAAAATACTTTTTCGCAGTGGAAGGAGACGTGCTCCTCAGTGGCGTTCCACTGGACCACTACAGACAAATCCTTAATTGGGGGAAGATGACATGGGATAGTATTAATCTGCAGGGAATGCAGCAATATCCGTCCATCCTTAATTTGAAAAGCGAGTTATACTCATTTACTTATATTATTTTAGTTTCTAATTTTAATTATTAGTTGTATTAACCTTTCATATAATTTTTAACTCCATAGAACTCAAGAAACTAAAGCTGCTTTCTAATGCATGTGCCAACTTCACGGACTTTTCCGGATACTTTCTCTTTCTGAGAATGGGAAGCTTGGAGAATCTAGTTTTGACGTACTCAATGGTACGGTACAGATATTTCCAAATTTTAAAATGGCAATTTATTTCCGACAAACGTAAATGCACAATTTAAATTTAATTTGCTATCCTTTTACTCCATAGATGACTGAATTCTACCACATGCTTCTAAAAAATAAGCTTAAAGTGTTTTATATTGATAAGATAATTTAAACAGAGAACCAAGCGGAGAGGAGGGACAGTTTATTTTTTTTGCATAATATTTGAGAATTTTCACTTTTTATTGAAATTTCTTTTATTACTGTAAAATGTGGACATTTAATATATTTTTATTTATATCGTTTTAACAATAAATATTACATTATTTTAAATAATAAATATTTAGAGTTATAGTAACCATTATTATGTGCGAGATAGTATGGCAACTTCTGTTTTTTGCCGGCTACATTTGTTGACTACAAAATATTTTTTCGCCAAACTTTAGACACTTTTTAGTAGTATTCTGCAAATATGGCAACATCGTTTTTTTAGTCCGTTACAACAAACTTAAGCTTAAAGTTCCCTGGACAATGGTTTCAAAATATGTAGACTGAGTACTGCGCTTAATTATAAATGAGTTGCCACATTTAACTGAAATCGGTTTCAAACTATTCGCCATCTTTACAAGTGCTTTAGTCCTTTTGGAGCTAGTTTCTGAATAAAGTCGCATTAAATCCGTTTTCTGCTTTTTTATTATTTCCGAAGATATTTTGTGGCATTGAATGATCAGAGAAAATATGAAAGTTGATAAAAAGCACGACTCAAAAGAGGAGAACAGCAAAATCAATGCCATTGCAATGGGGAGACTCTCGAGATACTTTATAAGAACTACGTTGCAGGTGACGGCTATTCCCAGGTAGACAGAAAAGGTGAAAAATACTGCCTGATTCAAGCCACTTTCCATTATCATAGATGTGATGTATGCCTTCAAATATAATTTGGCGCATTTCTCTGGCTTCACTGTTTTTTCTAAGTAGAGAAGATATTTTGTCTGCATTTCAAACCAGTAGAAGAGAGCTGTAACGGCAACCACTCCAGTTCTCCAAATTTCCTGGATGGTAATGGTCATAAGAAAAAACCTGGGGGGATATGAGACAATTTCAAATTCCGACCATGGAGTGCTAACATATTCTAAGAGTGAATGATATGGATCCAAATTCGAAGCCACAGCAAAGAATGGAAATAAAATGGGGGCGAGGAACCCTGAAAATTTGAAAGTGAACTGGACACATTTTTGCATTCTTTTCCACTTCATTTTTTCTTCGCGATTTTCGAGGAGGTGGCTAGATTGAGCTGGGCATACCAACAAATTAAGTATTATAGTAAATAGATTAAATTATGAAGTTGAGCAAAAAACCACTTTAAAGTTATCTTTCACGACATACCAGTAACGCTGTTGAGCAAGCACTTCATCGTTCCGAGAGCAAAAACTGTTTCTTGAACGTGGAATCCAATAAGGCAAACGTAGCCATATCCTGCAGAAATAAATGAAATGTAAAATAATC
>JAHZND010005101.1:0-13423 GCA_027744115.1 Acrocyrtus sp. NNG-2020 | reverse complement strand
AGAATACTTAGGATTTAAATGTTTTTAAATCCGACTGGAGCTTCACCCGAGTTAAATAAGAATCAGTACTTTCTAATTTAGGCATCAATTTAGATTCATAGAAAGTGTAGAGACATTTTAAAAGAATGTGGGTTTCATACATATTAATACGCAGCCATACGACAAGAATGCAATGCACCCAAAAAAGTACACTAGATCATTAGTCCGCATTGCGTCTTTAAGTAGCCAACTGCAAAACAGATAAAATACACCCATGTGCAAGCAAAGCTATTGAAAATCCCTATAATAGGTATGTATTAATGGAAGTGGGCTGGAATTTCATTCTCTGAATTTGGACAGACACAGATAAATCAAATGAATTGAAAATGAGTGAATTTTTGTGCATAGTCCTGACTCTGTCCACCAAATCATGATGATCATGCCATCCTCAATGTAGTTCAACTTGCGCTAAACTAAATAGTCGGAAAGACATGCTCTTTAGAATTAGACTGACAATCAAAGAGCTAGCAGCAAGCACGCAATATCCATTTAGGTAGCTAGATACATGCTACTTCTTTTAGCATACCCAACTGCAGTAATAACACGCGAATAATTCGCAAATTGGTCAAATGTACTTTAGAGAGAGCAGCACGATATTACAATTACTGAAGTTTGCAAAACTGTGCATAGAGAGGTATCCAAAGCCTTGCTTGTCCATGCTTGCTTCCCGGTGTGCATAAAATTGCCTCATAGAACATTCCACACAGCACACAATCTATCTATTAAAAATAGAAGTCTTAGGAAAAAACCGGCCGGAGATATTAATACTCTCTCTGCCATTCGTAATATTCGCAAAATATGGTTCTCATCTTTCTCCAGCAGCAGCGTGGCCATATCGTGTAAGTGGAGCTTCACGTATTGCAATTCAAACCACTAACTTGCCAATTTAGACATTAAAGGATTCGGGAAACTTGTCTAGCTTGAAGGATTCTTTTCCTCGTCCACATCCATATCCTGGACTTATCACATCACGATCTGAAAGTGTGTGCCGGTCGAGCAGAATGTATGAGAGATAATTCAATTCATAATAGTTTCTAGCTGGAGAGTGATGTGATGTGTGAGGTGGTGTGACTTCTGGCATAGCGTGGCATACATTCTGTCAAAGACCTGCTGTGGAGCTACTACAATAAGCTTAATTCGAATTAGGTAAGCGTACTAACTAATCAGCAATATTAAAAACCCTTTTTATTATCTTCTTTTTAGAAACAATTCTATTATAATTCTGCACCTCCATATGAGTCTCATTCTATTCAAACTGGTATGGCATGAAGAAGCCAATAACGCATATACGGCTTTGAGGGCTATGCCATTTCTCATCATCAGTTCTACTACCTGTCTCTACCTGGCTAAAAGTAACTAGTCACTAGTCGATTTATGGCGAGAAAAAGTGGGATTCGGTTCGATAAGAAGGGGAGGGGATAGTGCTCTGCTCTTTCACAGTCTCTTCTGCTGTACTTTGAGCTGGAGAGAAGATAAAATAGATAGGGTTGAGTGAAATACCTGAAAAGTTGAAAAAATGAGGGATCTATCTAGTAATGAAATGAGCTAGGCACACAGAAGCACACGTACCGGTACCCGTAAGAATGCATTTTAGGTACTCATATGATGGGGCTGACTGGTGTAATGTAGGAAGTTTTATAACATGCCATAAGTAGATAACTTATCCCATTCACTCGTTCAATTGACTATTGATTTGAGGAAAAAGAAAAGAAATTTAAATTTGCACGGAGAAGCTTTTTCAAGAAACTCAAATAGTTCACTTCAGATTAGCAATAATCAAAAGAAGGAAAACCGACAAATTTTATTTCGAGAGATTACTCGCTAAAACTCGAACAATAGGTTGTAAGGTAAAAAAAAATTGGCCATTTACTATTTTTGCTGTCTCTGGTCTGAATTCTTTGGAAAAGGTTGGGAAAGCTAATTCCAAGTAAAGTGTAAATGTGAATTGTGCATTCGTGAGAAATTTTATGAGAGGAGGCATCAATTTGCTCCACGAGTTTATTTTTATATTCATATCATTACCACAACAAGGATGTTTGCCGGTGCTACTTCAGATTAGCAATAATCAAAAGAAGGAAAACCGACAAATTTTATTTCGAGAGATTACTCGCTAAAACTCGAACAATAGGTAATAATAAGGTAAGAAAAATTGGCCATTTACTATTTTTGCTCTCTCTGGTCTGAATTATGTGGAAAAGGTTGGGAAAGCTAATTCCAAGTAAAGTGTGAATGTGAATTATGCATTCGTGAGAAATCTTATGAGAGGAGGCATCAATTTGCTCCACGAGTTTATTTTTATATTCATATCATTACCACAACAAGGATGTTTGCCGGTGCCGTAATTTAGTGTTTACGATGCAAGTGCAATTTGCATTGTTTTGAATTGAACGCATGCGGCAGTAGTTAGACTTTTTCACAAGAAGCTTTTCAGTTTTACTTGAACTTCAAAGGACAAAAGAGTAGTGAGATAGGAAAATCCCTAGGGAAATTATATGAGATTTTGTCTTCAAGGTTAATTCTTTGAATTTCGGGAAGTATAACCACTCCACTCCACTTTTTACAGGTCTTATAAAGATCTGAGGATTGGATTACTCCGTCAGGACCATAAGTGAAACCTTCATAGTATTCCATAATGGCGCCCCAAGCAACAGGTCAAGTTGAAGGAAGTGACGCACCAATTAAGCCAAAGAAGGAAGTTTTGTATGACGGATACTTCTACGATGTCACGGATTGGGTAAAGCGACATCCGGGGGGAAGAATCATTGAATTTTACACGAAAAGTGGGGAAGATGCCACCCTGCCCATTCAGCAATTTCACCAGCGATCTGCTAAGAAAGTGAACGCTATTATGAGCTCTTTAAAACGCAGGCCGGCTGAGATACACGAGCGTAAGTAAAAGTTATTGTGAAAATTTTAGAAATTGCATAGTTTCTAACTTAAAAGTTTACAAGTATACAAAATGGGGATGGTTTTATTTTTATAGTTGGTCTTGAGCCGCAAGTTGTAAAGCGCCACCAAGCACTAACCGAAGACTTTCAAAAATTGTACAAGGACTTAGAAGCGGAGGGCTACTTTAAACCCAGCCCCCTCCACGTCTTATATAGAATTACTGAAGTTTCCGTAATGGCAGCACTGGGGATCTACCTGATTTCTTTTCAAATTCCTCTTCTCACATTCTTTGGCGTTCTTAGCTTCGCCATGTTCCAAGGGAGATGTCTAAAGTTGTTAAGAACCCCAAAGACGGAAAAGGCTTCTTTGTGCAACATCAGTCTATTCTCTTCTTGGGAATTGACACGCTTCTGGTAGCCACCATGTGGAAACTGTACCTTCACCCTCGCTACGTCATCCTAAAGGGAACTTACATACAACTGCTCTTTATGGCCCTCCACTACACTATGGCATATCAAGTTGGCTTTTGGAACTATATCATTTCCGTCTGGCTTGCTAGTATTTACATCTTTGGAAACTTTTCATTGTCGCACACACACTTGCCCGTTACCAGCGGTACTCTCCATTGGGTGGAGTATGCTCTCAGTCACACTATGGACATCCAGCCATCCATTTGGTGCGATTGGTGGATGGCTTATCTTAACTACCAAGTAAGTTTACACTGTACTGGTTTATGAAAATGCGGAAAATTTTGAAACCTGGATGGACATAATAAACTTCTTTTACTTCTTCTTTTAACAGATCGAGCATCATCTATTTCCTACGATGCCCCAGTTCCGACATCCACTAATCAGGGATAGAGTAGAAGCACTTGCGAAGAAACATAACATTCCTTACTACTGCACTTCCTACGCTGACGCTGTCCAAAAGACCTACCAAAACCTGGCGGAAGTTTCCAAAGAGCTTAGGCATTAAATGTGAGGATTACAAGATAGACGAATAAATGTGCACATCCTTGTGTTATACAAACTTATTGTTTCTTTCATGGAATGCATAATATTAAAATGAGTTCCATTTGTTACTGTTTAATGTTAAGTCACAAAAAAGGGTTAAGTGGATGTACACAGTTACATATAACTATGCAATTAGAAATACAATTATTAGCAATTTACAAAAAGTGATCTGTGCGTTTTTCAGTCAGAGACAGGACGTTTGTTTCAATAAAATTGTGATCTGCTTTGTTATTCTTTATTTGTTAACATACATGTGAACTTTCCATTTAAAATGCTCAAACAATAAGCAAAACGTTGGACTATGACAATGACAGTAACCGGTAATAATAAATAATTCGAAAGTTCGTAAAAAATAAAAATAAAACTGTTTTCAATCATTATTCAGGCATACATTTTTAAACAAACGAAAGTAAATTAAACATCAATTATCATTAATGTCTAATCTAGTCATCGTCTTTACGTCGAAAACGACTTAAGATACCGGCAACATCCTTCTTTCGTCTGACTTGAGATGACGTTAGCTTTTCAATTTGATAATTGCCATCAATTTTCGACGGCAACACATTCGCTGTTTCCGCTTCAAAATTACTCTTCATTTTCTTTTCAGGTGGCATCATGTCACTATCACTGCCCACATCCACCTCCTCGTCGTCACTTTCCAACATTACACCGCACTTTCGCTTGTTTCCTTCAGGAGAGGATGAAGAAGAACAATCATCCGACATTATAGGCTCCGTTTCTGCATCTTCATATTCTTTTATACCCCTTTTTCTGATTGGAGTGTGAAGTAATCCAGCAAATCTACTTGAACTTGGTCCTGGTGCTATAGGGCTAACGGACTGAATTACATAATCATCATTTTTCTTGCTTTTCTGACCTTGGGGGTTGCTAATCTGAGTCGAGGTGACGATTCTACAACTACATGGGACTTCTTTATCCAATCCATCAGTGAAAAAGTCCTTCGGCACCACATTATCTAAATGGCAGTCAGAGAGCTTTTCCAAAATAGTATCGGGAAAGTTGGTCGTTTGATTGCTTTCTGGTCTTTTTGAAGTAACTGCTGCGCTAGTTTTAGAACCGCCACATCGTTGGCTACCTTGTGAATGCAAAGGAACCGGCATTCTAGGAGATTGTGGAAGTGATGCACTCCGTCTCTTTTTTTGATAACTTTCTAGCTTTTCTTTTTCGGCTTTCCACAAATCTGGAAAGCCCAGTAACTCCAAAATTTTGCTGGCTGAAATTACAACAAAAATGCTACACAAATATCTTATTACCTCCATAGTGCATACCATAAACTCTACGTACACTCATTGCCATTATTAGGGCTTTTTACGCTGCTTTATAGGCAATTACATTAGACATAAAATCAAATACCAACGTAAACTTAACAAACCTTGATTATAATATTCGGCAATAGGGTCATCAGGAAATTCAACATGAAGAGAATCAATCGATTTTATAAGAGCAGATGACTGCATGGACGCTTCTGCTAGAGTAATGGCTATTATTGCGTCATGTACTTGAACCTGTTCTCGAAACATTAATTTTGCGTGCCCTTCTGCTAAGCGAATCAAACTTTCAAGAAGTCGTACAGTAGTACGGGCTATATTTCTCGATCCCGAGTGTCTTTGAAGAATATAATACTTATTTAATACGGATTCTGCTTCCCTTGTCATAACGGGCTGTTTTTCTAACTGAAATTAAAAATTGAATCATTACACATTTTAGAGATTATATGTAAAATATTAATAAATAAACTATATTTATGGCAAAAAATTACCTTTATATATATTAGGTACGACCGAAGTTTTTCTGAATCCCATATGGATCCTTCTTTTATTGCATTTTTTTCGATTAAATTGAACACATCTATCCCTCCAAGAGTAAAGTCTGCCAGAAGCCTGCATATTATATACATTCACGTTGATTCATTTCTTCATTTGATACAATTCCAACTTTGCGTTATGCACACCACTTAATTTTAGTTTATCTTACTCGTCCCAAGCTTCATTTTCAGCGTCTTTTAATACTATAACCAAGTCAAACCGGGAGAGCAGTGGACTTGGTAATCCAACATTCAGTTCCATATCTTCGTTTTGATCGTACTTGGAGAATTTTGGATTAGTAGCAGCGATAACAGTACATTTAGTACTAAATTGCTCCACCATTCCCACCTGTGAACACCCATAATATTTATGCGATATATGTCCGATCATTTTAATTTAATTTAACTCATTACAGAACAACTATACGTATAAGTCTTATAACTTTAAGTTATAATAATAATACAGTGCTTATAATTATAATGGTAGCATATAATAACTACATTAAATTTTTATTATTACAAGTTGTACAACATAAATACCTTACCTTAGCCACTGAAATTGTCTGCTGTTCCATTGCTTCATGAATACTAACACGATCATGCTGCTTGATATTTGAGAATTCGTCAATACAACATAATCCGTCGTTTGCAAGTACTAAAGCACCTGGTTCGAAATGCCAAGTTCCGTCTTCCTGGTTTTTATAAAGATAAAAATAAAAGTCAATAAAAGATATAAGCGAATTTGAGATTATATGCTTATACTTCATAATGTTATATGGATACATAACCCATCAGCTCATTACATGGATCGAATTTGCTATAGCATTTATAATCGTGAAAACTAAATACCTTCGCAACCGATACAGTAAGGCCAGCAGTGGTAGTTCCTGTTCCAGTGGTAAAGATTGCACGTGGTATTAATTTCGATGCATACTTTAAAAGTTGTGATTTTCCAGTTCCAGGGTCACCAACAAGAAGCAAATGAGAGTCTCCTCGCACTGAAACGTTGCCAGTTTTCTTAGGAACACCTCCAGCCAATACAACACAAAATGCTAATTTAACTAAGTACATTCCATAAACCTAATCGTGAAAACAAATAACAGATTGATTATTGATTTGTTTTCCCTTTTCTATTCTTATTATTCATCTTGCATTATGCTTTCAACTCTATCGAAGTAATTTTTAATTTTGATTGAATTTACAATAAGGGCAACACGTACCTTAGGGCAGAATGACCGCACTATCATATTTCTCCCTTCGTATGGGCA
This sequence comes from Acrocyrtus sp. NNG-2020, assembly GCA_027744115.1. Classification (NCBI taxonomy): domain Eukaryota; kingdom Metazoa; phylum Arthropoda; class Collembola; order Entomobryomorpha; family Entomobryidae; genus Acrocyrtus; species Acrocyrtus sp. NNG-2020. Next base: position 6,389 of record JAHZND010005101.1, on the reverse strand, counting down.
GTTTTCATGCGTTTCCCAAAACTTCGTGAATGAATTAATCATACTCTCACTCATAATGACGGAGCAGCGTTGATCATTTCTAACCTACGCACATTAGTATGCAAACTTTTTAGGACATGACATGAACTAACAACGTACTGGCTCGAAATTATTTATTACATACCAATACATGATTTGCATGCAAAGCAAGGTCCATTTCAATCGACTGACTAGGGCGAAACGGCTTCACTCTTATCAAAAGTTTTCCTCTAAAACAAAATCAAAATATAACTAACGACTAAGAATTTAAAGATAATCATTGAAAGCTTACAGTTTGTTTTCGTACTACTCACGATATAACTACATCGTCGCCAGGTTTGCAGGAACCAACTAAATCGTCTTCCAGTACCACCCACATTACCTTAGGGGCTACTCCCAAGTCTTTTTTCGTGACTTCCTAAATATTAAATAAGAAATGTAAGGTAAAAAGCATTTTTTTAAATCTTCAAAAAATCACCAATAAATTAAAATTTGAATTACTAAATGCAATGAACCTGGATTTTTATTTCTCTGTAATCCTTGAATCGATGAGCATTCTGAAGTGTAATCTCTTGTGCCTCGTCATCATCAAGTGGTAGTAGCTTTGCTCCGACGCACAAACTATCGCACTTCTCAGTAATAGTTCTCGAGAATATATAGTATCGACTTAGTGATGCTTGGACAACTTTAATGTTCTTGCACTTGCTGCATTGGTACTCCTTTTTAAACTCTACAATCAATTTACTGGTCATCTTAACAACTTTTCCAACCATTGATACAAAGCTTCCTGCTTTTGCACATCCAGGATAAGTATGAAAAGTTGCTGGAAATGAAGACGCATCATCACTATCATCAGGCAAAGAATGAATTCTCATATGAACGTTTCTCTTGAAGGTCCATTCATTTTTATTCGGTTCCTGTTGGCGTAACTCATGTAAAACTTTACACGCTGCTCTATTCCCAGCTGTAAGCACATCATCAGGAAAATGTAGGAGCCGTTTCGCTGTTCTTGGAAACTCGGAACTAAGGTAGATGAAGCTATAATTGCCAATTACAATTACATGGCATTTAAACGAAAAATAACGTAATCGTATGCAACGCAATTTTCATTCATCATTCATGTTGGGTAAGACCTCACCTAAGTGGAACCGGGAAGTGTTCCGACTCCTCATGGTGCTCTAGTATTTTGACCAGATCTTTCTTGCAATGATCCCGTATGAACTCATAAAGTTCATCTAAAAATAGACATTAAAATATAAAAATATAAAAATAAAAATATTTTACTTTACTAGCACAAATGTCGACAGTAACATTCCGACTCCATCACATGCTGCAGAATGCTATCAGCAATTTAATAGCTTCATAAGTTAAGATGATGTTTATACTACAGTGATTAAATAAATAATTATAATTGACCGATGATGGTACTTACGCTCAATATCGCCCTTAGAATTGGAGCTTTGTTCCCCCGAACTCATTTCAACGAGTTTGCTTTACAATTAAAACAAAGTCAAGTTTAACCGATGAGAATCATAACAGATAAGCCACACTTAGAGCCAGTTTTCCACTGCAATCCTCCTATCCTGTCCTCAGTCCTGCTGTACTTGACCGAGCACTGATGAACAATCACAATCAAATCAGTGTTCAGTGAGAAAACTTACAAGACTAACAAATGACGAGTCTTTCAGAAGTGCCAAGTTTTCATTCACTTTCCCAGAAATAGGGAAAAGCAAAATGAACAGCTATGCACTTTCACCTTTTCTTACCCAATAATGCGGCTTTTATTGGCTGACTGTTCTTTCGAAAAACGAAACACTGAAAACACTGACAACTGAAAAGGAAGACAGTTTTCACCTTCCACATGTCTAACTAACAACTGACAGCAGAGCAGAGTGAGAGAACGGACAACTGACCATGCCATGGACTATGGAAGTATGGACCAACATCAACCAGATCAAAGAAACAAAAAATAGAAAACGAACAAACAGGAAAAGGAAAAGTGAAAAGCTGAGATTTTGTTTGACTTGACAAAAAGAAGAGAAAACACTTGTTCTATTAATTCCCGCTCTCTCCAAATTCAAGTGTGCAGCTCATCTGGGTTGTGTTTTGTAAATACACTTTGTGCACATTGTATGTGCACTTGCTTGCACATACTTTTATACCCAAGTTAAGTTGCAACAAGCCACATCAAAGCACGTTATCGACAAAATCAGATGGTGAGCTGAGCTGAGACTAGTCAAAAAGGTAAGCCGAAGAAACGAAGTTCGAGAACTTGAAGAGTAACTGCGTTGTGTTGGTGTCACTTTTTACTATTTAATACTAGAAATATGCGAAGTTTTTTAATTGCTAATTCATTGGTTTGTTTATTACTCAGGACTCCTGAGTCAGGAGGATGACATCGAAAAAGTCTAATAAGAATTCTTCTAGAAGTCGCAGCAAAAAGAGGAGAATGCTTGATCCTGAAACTACAAAAGACTTGAGTGGACGCCATGAAATGGATACTTCCACTAGTTCCACTGACATGGGGGATGAAGAGCAAGATAACCAAAACTGTTGCATAAACTGCGCCACGTCCTTGGGAAGCTTACCAAATGATAGGATGACGGAGGTGCGGAGGAAACGGGTGGACTATTCTGGGAGAAGGAGTCAAGGCCGTAAAGTTAGCGTAAGCGTCTTTCAGGCACTTGAGACAGTATTCAAACTGAATAATAGATTACCTGAGGCCGAGGGAATTCTCTCCGATAGTGGAAGCCGAAATGAATCTAGTTATTATGCATGTCCGAAATGCGGGCAGTTGCTGGAAATTGCTTATAATGCGATGGAAGACTTCAAGCGGTTGACAAAAGCTGGAGGAATATTTGGACAATTAGCTGGAATTAGTAATACTGGAGGCACAAGAAGAAAAGTTCTTGTTCGATCAAGCGTGAAGAAGGAAGATACGGCTTCATGTGATGTCTCTGTAACTCTTAGAAAGACATCTTTGAAAAGGCATAAATGTTTGCAGTGCAGCAAACTATTCTCAAGTAATGTTCTACTTAGCAAGCACTATAAATTACTACATGGCCGATATCAGCAAGATAGGAAGAAATCGAAATCACTGTCTGCTTATTTAATGGAACCTGATGCTGACAGCGTTGAATTGGACATTGACAACGACACACTTGTGGACTTGCCTACGAAGGAGTTACCAGGCTCCAAGAATAAAGAGATTGGTTTTTTGTGCAAAGGCGATGAGAAGGAAGCAACCGAAAAGCTAAAAGTAGGAAAACAATGTTTTGAATGTGATGTTTGCGGGAAGCAATTTAATAGACTCGATCACTGTCAGATGCATTTACGGACACACACAGGAGAGAAACCATATTCATGTGAAACCTGTGGCAAAGCATTCAGCGACCCCCGAGGACTTAGCTTTCACGGGATAACTCATAGTAATGGTATGTCAAATTTTCACTCTTCTCTAATGACTTTTTAATGTAAGCATGTGACTATGTGGCATTGATTGGGAAATAAGCGAGTGCATTCAAAATTGATAAATTAATTATAAATTATTGATTTTAATAGAGCGACCTTACTGCTGTACAATCTGTGGACAAACATTTAAGCGTCGTCATCATTTAAATGATCACGAGAAGACTCATCGAGATACTCCTCGTCCCTTCGAATGCTCTCTGTGTGGGAAGTCATTTAAGTACAAGAAACATCTGAATAGCCATGCCGTAACTCACCGGAATACGAAAGAGCATCAATGTCACATTTGTCTCAAAAGCTTTAATCGAAAGGATAATCTAGGACAGCACATTAGAAAAGTTCATAATCGGAAGAATTCAGAGGGCCACAAATCCAAAGTAAAGAAGCAACGCCTGAAAAAGGAAATACTCAATGACAGTCACGACCACGAACAGAAAACTGCCAAAGTTACCAGCGTAGATCCAATAACATCAAAGACGGCACTTGTCACCACCTCGAACTCTGATACTCTCATTTTTAACTATTCTAAACCAATGACTCTTGCCCCGTATAATAAATTTAGAAAGCAAAGAAAAGAAATTCTCAGCAGTAACGAGTCTCTTCCGAACATCGGCTACAGTGCTCCTGTAGTTAGTCGGTTAATTGAAACGGAAGCTAGCAGGAACAATGTAGATAACTCAGAATCTAGCCCTTTACCTGTTGCAATTGCGATAGCTAATCAATCTCTTGAGCAGATTGTTTATATGCATTTATGAAAATCTGATAAATAGTCGAAATGTTGCATGTTCGTATAGTTTCTGCATTAAAGACCATTTACTAAACTATTTATTGCACTCTATATACTATATGTACATAATAAGCTTTGAATCTTAGTCATTTATTAATTATTTTTAATTATCTTCAATATAATTAAAAATTTAATACAATTTCAATGAAAAAAAGTCAAATATGATCAGTTAACTTTCAACTTCATAAGAATAGCAGTTCGTAGCATACACCACCTCACTACATTCAGCCACTCACGTGCATCGAGTATTTATTTTGAGTACGAAACAAATTTTTGCCTGATGATGAAAATGTTGTGCCTGGCCCATGCATTTATCAAAGCACATGGCCAATGGTTAGTAGGTCTCCGGTGGTGTAGTGCGAAATAAAAATTATTTCATTAAGAAAGTAATCTTGAAACTTTGAAACATTCAATTTTATTTGCAAATACTGGATGGTTCCTTGATTAGTTGAACTTTATTTACGCTTTATAGTGGTTATTCGCTGTAGTAATTTGTTTTTAGCGATGGTATTGCGTAGAAGTTTAAGGATTTATTTTATTTAAATCTGGCCAATAATCAGTAATCGATTGATCGAATTGATAGTTTAGTTATTTACCAATATTATTAGTAAGGGAAGTGATTAGGTAGCGACAAGAATGGCCATTAGTGAAATAACTAACATATCCATGAAGGACACTGAAGAAGGTGGAGGCGATAAGCAAGAGGAAGAGGATGAGAAACCACGAACGCTGTTCGTTGGAAACGTACCAAGAGAGGTTCATAAGCGTGAAATCGAAGAAATTTTTGGAGATATCGGACCTTTGAAACGATGCTACATACAGTTCCCTCGTGACGGAAATGGTACGTAATCATTTCATTTGACTAATTTTATTTTCAGAGAGTGTAATGATGATGGTGATACTTACCTACATTGTTTATACTCTTTGAATTACTTTAAACTTAAAAATAAATTGCTATAAAAGATAACCCTTTGTCTAACGTAAGTGATGCGAAAGTGCAAAACATGAGATTTTCAACAGCAATTATCAATTATGATTTAATGTTGCTTTTTGTCCTTTCAGAAAAGCGGAAGCAGAGGGAAGATACTACGGTAGCATATGTCACATTTGCCCTGTCTCAAGATGCTGCGAAAGCAATGGAAACCTTGCAGAGTACTAAAATTGGAGATAATAAGATAAACATTAAGTTTGCAAAGGCAAGGAGCGAGCAAGTTAGGCAGTCTTTTGGCGATGGTTACAGAGGAAGACCTCAAAGGAACGCAAATTTTGAGCCTTTAGGAGGCGTTGTTCCAGAAAAGCCAAAGGAGCCAAGGCCTAAACCAGTTAAGAAAAAGTCTAGGCTCATTGTAAGAAATCTTTCATTTAAGGTGAGTAGAGCAAATAATTTTCCTCATTTGTCGTTTGTAGAATGATAGAATACTATTCATTCTAAGCAAAATATAAAAATTAAAAGTACATATAAAGAAGCATTTTAAGCAAAAAAAATAATGCTCAATTTAGGTAACTGATGAGAAGATGAAGGAGTATTTTCAAAAATGTGGAGACGTAAAGGAAGTCAATATTCTGAAAAAATCAAATGGGAAGCTTGTTGGATGTGCATTTATTCAGTACCAAAATATCTATCAGGCTGCAAACGCAATTAAGGAATTGAATATGAAGCCATTCTTGGGTAAATATATTGTTTACTCTGTTCTATTTGCAACATTATATCTTGCGTTTAACATTTAAAACTATTTATGCTGAAGCTGATTGTATCATAAGTTTCTCTGAATTTTGTGGTAATATAATATCTTTATCTTTCACTGCTTCAGGACGGCCAATTGCAATTGATTGGGCTTTACCGAAGGAGAAATATCAAACGGAGGATGAAAAACAGCAAACGAAAAATGGAAAAGACGCCGATGATGAAACAATCGAAATAAAAGATGAACCGGAAGATTTAGAAGAATCTAACGAACTTAAAATGCCAGACCATTACGAACATTTAAAAGAAGAGTCTATGGACATGGAGGTGGATGTAGAAGAAATAAAAGAAGAGGATTCCGAATCCAAATATAAAGCCAAAAAAGCCTCCAAACGAAAGCCAATGGCAGAGGATGATGATGATATCCTGGAC